>CANSZD010000206.1:0-184194 GCA_947648045.1 Beta corolliflora | reverse complement strand
TTCCGCCCAAAACCGCAGCAATAGGTTTATTTTCGATTTATTTTTTGACAAAGGGCTTATTGTTGCGTACGGGCAAACCCGCAGAATTCACCGCAGCAATAAGCAATTATTCTACTAGTGAACTACAAACACAATTACAAGGAGCACATTAGTACGAAAATGGCTCCGAAGAGCGCAACTGAGACCAATAATCAATGCAGGACGGGGGTAAAACTCTATATAAAATAGACATATCACATATGCCCACGTGTGTGTGGATCTCTCGTGTTATATTTTCGTATATAAGTTCGTACTATGGCCTTATTTATGAATGTGTTATTGTTTGAAAGGATGGGCCGGAAATATTATCGATAATATTAATACGCAATTGTTTTGATGGCTTAGCTTATGAACCGAAATAGAAAGTGGGCAAGGCATGGGTGGAGGATGGTTACTTCTTTTTTGACATATGGTCTGGGCTACGCCTCATAACGAACATTGGGGGGTAGTATTATGGCAGTGCTCATAACGAACCATGGAGGCGGCGTTAGTCCAATCGTTGCCCTTACACCATTTGTTTAAGAGAAATAAGCTATGCCAACGTTATAATGGAAATAAATGAAGTAAAGGTGACGAAGTTTTCCACTCATTTTGGAATTTGTTTGTTTGGGTGAGTTCTCGCAAACTATTGAGGTTTGGAGCTGTGAGCTCCTGACGCAGTAGAGGATTGTAATGTCGTCGTAGATTATGGATTGAGTTTGTATTTTAGATAGCTGATTCGAGATTAGCTTATTTATATTTCATTGTATATCACTGGGGAATTTAGTCAAGTTCCCGTGTAATTAAGCTAAGGTTATTTTGCATGTAACGAGTTTATTTAATTAAGAGAGTTAAATTCTATTTTGTGGCTTCGTTGAAAGTGTGTTTCATTAGCAAATTGGTCAATGGGGATGTTACAAGATGGATTTTTGGTAGGGCCCATATATCCGCGTGAACGAGTTCTAATGGACTCTCGGCCCTCCAAGATGAAGTAGGGAATGACAATATATGCATTTTGCCATAAACACGGCCCTCACTTATTTTTTCTTTCATTAGTTATAGGTGGAAGTCCAATCACCATTTCTTTTTGTTTTAAAAGTTTTAAACTGTTAAATTTGGGATGCCCAAATCTTAAAATGTCGTAATGTTGATTCATCCACTATGGAACTTAGGGCAATATTATGCTCGAATTGCATTCTTAATGGGAATATTTTATTAAGAGTCATTTGAGTAGTAGTAATTAATTGCCTCTTTTCTTATCAAATATGAGGTATTTATTAACATCAAATTTCACCATATAGCCTCTTTGAAATAGTTGGCCTACACTTAATAAATTTTGTGCAATCCCCGGGGACATAGAAAACATGATAAATAAATTTAGATGAGCCAGTTTTTTGTTCTAATTGACTATTGTCCCTTTTCCCGACTACCTCTTGATTGCTTCCGTCACCACGAGTAATTGGAGTTTTTATGTTTTCATCCGCCCCGACAAATGAATTTTTGTTGCAGTCATGTGGTTTGAACAACCACTATCAATATATCATATAACATTTGACTCTTGGTGAGCATTTTAACATGTATAAAATAATTGATCTCTAGGCTCCTTATTTTCAAGAAAAATTGGCTCCGTCCTTTTGCCGGAACAAAAATAATCATTTTCAAATTCTTTCGCATCTCTTACCCTTTTACCGACAATCTTGTGTATTATGGATATTTTTCTTACATAAATTACAATAGGAGTCGGATTGATTATTATCTCGAGTTCACCGATTTTGTTAACTTCCTCCACTGCCCACGGTTATATGATATTCCTCCTTTTTAGGAAATTTTTACATTAGCCATTTTTATTTTTATTTTCTCCATTATTAGAGAATTTTAATTTAGCTTTGAAATGCTTATTGTTCTAGTGGCCGCTCAGTAAATCTACGCATTCTATCTTCATGTGCAAGAAGTGGAGCCCACTAATTTAGTTAAACTTAATGTAGATAAGTCTTCATTGGACTCCTCGCGGCCACTATATGATCATAATTTTTGGTGAGACTTCTAAATATTTTTCGAATTACTTGAACATCTTAAACTTTATCTCCATTAGTTCGAATTTGATTTATAATGTTTATTACCCGAGCTAAAAAAACTCTTGAATTGTTTCATTTTCCGGTCATTAATAAATTATCAAAGTCTCTCCATAAAGATTGGAGCTTAAAAGTATTTTCTTTTCGGAGCCCCTATATTTTGTCTCTAGGATACTCCAAGCCTCCTTGGCCGTCGTAGCAGCCCCATAATAATAGGGAGAAGGAATAATTGATTCTAATATCTGACCTTTCACCTATTAATTTTTAATAAACCAATCTTTCAATTATTCTTGAATAATGCAACCTTTATACCCTATTTACTTTTAGTGAGTCAAAATGACTTAAAATCTTCTAAAATATTAACTCATTACCATAGAAGTAGGGGCATGGAGGCAAGGAAAGGGAACAATGGACGAGGCGGGAAATGCCGCTTACCAAATAAACGTGATTATCGGCCCACGTCAAAACCCGGTAAAAGCAAATACCTTCAAAAGGTTGCATTATTCAAGAATAATTGAAAGGTTGACTTATTAAAAATTAATCGGTGAAAGGTTGTATTATTAAAATCAATTATCCCTAGGGAGAATTGTTTCATCTACCCCTCGATATATTAAGGATATATAGGGCATATATAGGGCATAATTGTCCCTTATACGATTTTGTTTATATTGCTTCCGTCGTACTTCATCCCAAGTAGCTTCTTGGATCAAATCGTTTGGTTGTTCATAACCATTTTGTCTTGACTCATACAAATCTTGTGAGATAAATATGGACTTCATTTGGATAGACTATTATTGATATTTTTCTCCTTTAAATGGGGGTACCCAATTTACTTGGGGATAATTAAATGTGTTTGAGGTTGAAGTGTTTGGGAAAGTCATTTTAATTTATGTGGAGTTTGGTTTTAATAGAATTGGTTTATTTTGTGTTTGGTGTATTATATTTATAGGAGTATGGTATTTTGTATAATGTAATGGAGGCTTTTGGATTTAAATGGCTCGGATACCACTTGATGGAAATTTTGGGCGAAAGGTTTTGGTGGGTTTAGATGATAAGAGTGAAATGTTTTGTTAATGAGGAGAGAGGATTAGTGGAATACTTGCTATTGGTTAACCAAGTGTGTTTATTTCCTTAAGCTACAAAGAGTGAACATGCATATTTATACATGTTGGAGTCGGTGACTTTGACCGGCATACATGCTCCACTTTTTTCCTATAATACTCTAGATAATACTAGGCTAGACATATCTAGGATTTTCATTTAGACTTTTTTAGATCACTTTTTGTAAGATGATGATGGAATACTCTCCTTGAGGAGCGTAGGATATTATTCACAATATATATCGCATGTCTAAATAACCCTACTTTACATAATTAGCTACTTTACATAATTATATGAGACTAATGATGGACACTTTGAATATATTTACATATATTTACTCTAATACACCCCCACGGTTGGAGGCGGGAGGAGGGCGAATGCTCAGGCCGGATCGGAAATCTGTAAGCAAGGGTTGAGGAAGACCCTTGGTGAAGATATCGATGGCGAGACGAGGAAGGCACATGAAGAACACGAATATGACCAAGAGCCGGTGGCGGACCCGGGAATTTGAATGCGGGGATACGGAGTTACGGACATACAACAAACGCAAAAATAGTAGAAAAAGTTCATAAAAATTGTTCAATACATAAGTCTTACAACCAAAATATCCAAAATATCCATAGTCATACAACCAAATTTGTTAAAAAAATACATAAGATTAAACTTCAAACTAAAATTACAATTGCATCCTACGAGCCTTCATATTTTGAAATCGATCAATGATATCTTCATCGGAAACTTGTAGGAACACATCCTTTTCAATGAAAGTAACCAAACAATCATTCATGAGTTGATCACCCATGCTATTCCGCAACTTACTTTTGACATATGTCATTTTCGAAAATACTCTTTCTACACTTGCGGTAGCAACAGGAAGAATCAACATCAACTTGATAAGCAAAAAGATTAGTGGATAAGTCTTATGCTTATTCGTTTCAACAAGCTTCACGAAGGGAATTAAGATCATTCAAATCACGAAATCTATTATCACTTCGCATATTTTCAATGAATATATCAAGTTGCAATTCAAGAGACATCACATCAAGACTTGAAAATTCTTCGGGATAAAATGTGGCAAGTTTAAGTACCTTGTCTTTGTCGAAAAGAAGAGAATTTATCTTTAGGACTTAAACAAGCCATACATGTAAGTAGCTCCATGTTTCTCTCATTAAACCGGTTGTCAAGTTCTTGAAGGTGCAAATTAATCACTCCTAAAAAAATGTCAACTCGAAAATGTTGAAGATTTGTTGTTTGTTCCACAAAAGTCTTGATCTTCCTTGAGGAACATAAAAAGCATCCATAACGGGAACAACACACTACTACAAAATAGGGCTATAGCAACGCCCTTTTATGCAACAGGTTTTATTGGTGTTGCTATATCATAGCTATTGCAAAGATTAAATAATTATTAATTTGAATAGACTTTGACTTTGAAAAAGCGTTGCTATAGAAAACTATTGCAACGGTTATATATTATGACTATTTTATTGCAAGAGTTTTTAGTTTTTTAATATCTTGATGAGATATTGCAACGGTTTTTTGTCAAGCATCTAAAACAGACTTAAAAACTAAAAAAATAAAAAATAAGTTTATTAAAAAATTCAATAGAGCACCTTTTTTTCTTGTTTTCCCTCCCCATTTTTTATAACGATTTTGTTCACCCAAAACCCTTTGAGACACTTTCATCCCGCCTTTGCGTTACGAGTTCTCTTTCGCCCTACTCATCGTTCACTATTACAAAAAGTGGAATAAGAAACACAAGATATTGAGCAGTTAGCTTGGATAAGCGTTTTACGCATATTTGTAGATCGAACGTCTTTCTTATATACCGTTTTACGAGTGGAAACGCCTCTCTTAAATGACGGTTCTGTTTTTATACTCCAAAAAATAAAATAAAAAAGTTTATTAAAAAACACATCATAACGAGTTCAATATTAGAAGAAGCGCCTAGAAGCATTTTTTTTCTCCTCAAAAACAAAATCTCTTTTTTTTATTAAAAAGAAAACCTATCTTTTTAGCTCTCTAAAATTCCAAGAGAAGGCAATCAAACCTAGTGCACGTCCATGACTTCTATAGTTGTGAGAGAGTTCTTATTAGGCCTGCGTGATTGAATTCCTCCACCCCACCAAACACCACACCTCTTCGTTTCGGTCGCATGCCGACAAGCTTCCTACGCTTACCGCACCCTAACGCCGCGCTATTGTTGCCGTCAATTGCCACACCAAACTTCTACCAATTAGGGCTCCACTTGCACCTAACGGGCGACGAGTCTTGCTGCTTGCACCAAACACCTCACGTCTTGCTTTGCCATCGGTTGTCAGTTTGCGCCTGCTTGCCATCTCAAACATTATTACTTTTTTTTTTTTTTTTTTCAATTCTTTGTTATCACTTGCACAGGTACGGCACCAATCAATACGTACAATTGACGCCTACAATTGTTGTTTCTTGATTCTTTAATTTTGTTGGAATCAAATCAATGAAGATATGTTAATACAAAAAGCGCCAATTTATGATTTTGTGGATTAATTATTTGATAAACATATTTGTGACAACCTATTGAAATGGATTTTGAGAAGTTTGTATATAATTTGTGTTGAATTAGCTACTATATTCTACAATAATTTGATACGTTAATTGGATTTTCCAACTAAAGTCGACTAGAGCATTCTTTCTTATACAAGTTGAAATAGAATTATAGTCACGATGAAGTAATATGATCACCAAAAAAAAGATATATACGGGTAATCCGCAAAGAGGGATATGTATGATGATCCTTTGTTTGGTTGAGGCCGAGTTAGGGAGAGGACACACTTTATGATGACACCCTCTATTCTTTGCCAAAACATGGAGGATTTTGGATAGAATGGATTATGCATACAATGAAATATATTCGAGTTTGCGAGGTAAGATTTCATGCTATAGAGAATATCATGGTGAATAATGTGCCGCTTCGGTGTATTTAGGAATTAATGTCTCATAAGAGGTATTTTAATTGAACTAGTTTCTTGGTATCTTTCTCTACATAATTGAAGGAGAGAAGTCTTTGTTTGTAAGTTTCTTAGAGAAGCATTGACAAAATGACAATAATATAAAAAGAGTATGAGGTATTGCCTTTTGTAGCTTTAGTAATAGTGGATGTTTTATAAACCTAGTTGCATTAAAACTTCGATGAATATTTAGTAATATAAGTATGAGAACAACTTTGGGTTTGACATTAATTATATTGTCAATCAAGAGAGATCAAGACATTCCTACTTTTCACCTTTGTTATCGATCTAAAGCCTACTCGTTATGCTATGGCATTATTTATGGTGAACAAAGTAACAAGCTTGTTGGTTGTATGATTTTCACTGACTAGAGGATAGCCTTAGGTTTGTCGAAGCGGACAAGGAGTTATACTTGGTGCTTCTAAAATGTAGACCAAGTATCTTTGGCATCTCATTATATGTTGCACGGTCCGAACTCTAAACTACGAGCCTAATTAAGTACAAGTCAAAATACGCGGTGTTATGAAAAAAGAGATTTTGCAAACTTATATTTCCTCATTAACATAAAGTTACGCCATACGAGTTAACCACAAAGTTTCTTCTAGCATTATTTCTCTCATTCCTTGAAATGTTCATAGGACGGCATATCTTCAATGTAATGACCATTAGGCTCCAAGTCTAGTGCTTGAGTTTATAGTGATCGATAGTATTTAGTGATCGAGACACGACTCTAGCCCTTAGCTTGATTAGCCCAAATCTTATCACGCATTTTTAGAAAAAGAAATTCGGGTACGGTATAGGGAAAGTGATAGTGATGAAAGCAATAGACTTACAATTTTTTTTTTTCATAAATACATTTCAACATTTTAAAGAAGAAAACCATATTTTTAGACTATTTATACGATTTGTGAGAGCAAGTTGTTGAACTGATAAAAATGCGAAGTTTAGACCACACGTATTAAGGCTTTATTGCGACTAGAATATACACGTTCTATCTTTGGACTAGAAGTTTAGACCCTTTTTTTCGCACTTCCTTTTTTTTATTTTTATTTTTTTGTTCACTTGCAAGATTGATATTGTCTTCTTTAAGTGAAGTAGGTAGCATAAATACATTATCGGTGAGGCTCCATAGTTACGTTACGGCATGTACATGTGATTTTTATTTTTGGCGAGTTTGTATATGTGAAATGGATCTTTGGTGTTATTACACAACTTAAGAAACAACATTGGCATTCGGACCATATATAACAATATTTCTCTTGCGTTACGTGTCAATTTTGCAAAAAATTAAACACGGTCAACAACTTGCTCTCACATATATGTATGATTCTTGTTTGATTATAATTTCGAAACCATACAAGGAAACAAGAAAGAGCTAGTATAGTTGCTCTTGATTTATTTTTAGTCTTATAAAGTTATGATTTTTGTCGTTGATCTCTGATTTCTATCATTTAGAAGAGCGACCATAATTAGGATTATTGTTGTCAACTTGTCAATTTTTCCCGATCAAGAAAATAACCTAATACTAAGTTCATTTTGGTCCATTCAGTTGGAGTTGTTTGTTACGGTTGTGAGTATGTAGCGTGTTTCCGGTTAGCGAGATTTTGATGTTCTACCGCTAGTAGTTGTTCTACAAGGGTGGCAAGTAGTTGTCCGGTTTCGCAAGGGTGGTACATTCGATTCCGATTAGGCGATTCTCATCCGCTAGTAGCTATTCATTTTACGATTTCTTTGGTAGCTTGATTCGGTTAAGGTTCGGAGTTGTATGTTTTGGTTGTCAATCCGCTACAAAAAATGCGATGGGAGTTGTACTACTCCCTTTTGGTTTCTTCCTATGCAACAATGTTGTGTGGCTTTAAGCTGCTTGCTTTGCGGGATTGCGGCAAGTGTTTGCTCCTTGGAATTTTTTTGTTTTATTCGAGGCGGGGGGTTAGGTTTACGCCCTTCATGTGCGGTTGTCTTTGCTCGTTTGTGTTTCTTTACGTGCGGTTTGTTGTGTGGTTTTTAGCCGTTGTTTTGCATATTATTTCATTTTAATTACATGCATTAATTTTCCTATTATATTGACTATTATTTTTCTCATTTTACGGGATGATAGATAGAAGTAGATTGGTAGATAAAAGGATGGCGGGAAGAGCATAGATTGAAGTTCTTTCGGGTGATTTTGGACAAATAATTAATACTAGATAGGTTCTAGCATAGATTGCTTGAACTATTAGTTCTTTTGGAGATTCATTAGTTTTTAGAATTGATGTATTTATTTAACAATGGTTTTTGTTAATAAAATGATTGTTATGGATATTTTATTTTAATAATAAGTAAAACTTAATTTGAAATAAATGTTTTCCTTTTGTAGTAGTTGGGTATTTTTGTATGATAAGCTCACATTAAAGTGCTGCAATAGTTGTATCAAGAAATGTTGCTATAGACTCGCATAAAAGTGTTGCAACAGTTGTGTCGAGAAATGTTGCTATAGACTCATATAAAAATGTTGCAATAGTGTAGCAAGAAACGTTGCTATAGACTAATGTAAAAGTGTCGCAATAACTGTATCAAGAAATGTTGCTATAGACTACAAAAGTGTTGCAATATTAGAGAAATATACGTTGTCATAGACTGTTGATAGTGCTGCTATAGATAATAAAAGTGTTAGCCTAAACACTAAAAAATGTTGCTTGAAATCCTAAATAATTGTTACTAAAATATAATAACCGTCGCCTTAGATATAAATAAATCTGTTGGCAAAAGTTAAAAAATTGTTGCCTAAAAAAAGAATTGCTAATGATAACTATGGCAGCGGTTTTATAAAATTGTTGCTAAAGGCATCATAACTGTTGCCATAGAGCTATAGCAGCGCCACCTATTGGCAACGCCATATAAACTGCTGCTATAGGTCTATGGCAACATTTAATGGATCTTTGCCAACACATTTAGGTCGTTGCTATAGCCTTATTTTGTAGTAGTGACAATACCATGTTTCATGCAAAATGAAGTGATCTTGTTCAAAAGAGCCTCCCAACCTTGCTCTCTCATTTTTTGCAACACAATTTTAGTGTAAGAAACAAGTTCCATGGCATTTACAATATCTTGCTCTTTTCTTTCCAATGTGCACAAGTACCTCAACAATTGTAGGAAACAAGTGGATGATATTTAAAAGACTTTTGTAATGAGAACCCCAACGAGTATCCCCGGGCCTTTTCAAACCAAGTTCTTGATTCAACCCCGACCCACTCTCAAGTTCCCCCAAATCCAAGGCTTGAGCAACTTTTTGAGCTTGACTTTCTCTAATCATTTCTCTTCTTTTACAAGAAACTCCAACTACATTCAACAAGTTTGCAAGTATCTCAAAGAGCCAACCACAACTATCATTCTTTTTAGCAACGGCTACTAGAGTTAATTGAAGTTGATGAGCAAAACAATGTACATAGTAGGCTCTAGGAGTATCATTCATAATCAAAGTTTTAAGATCATTTATTTCACCCTTCATATTACTAGCCCCATCATACCCTTGCCCTTGAATCATGGATGGACTCAATGAATGATCCATAAGCAAAGTCATAATTGCTTCTTTAAGTGACAAAGCCGTGGTATCACTAACATGAATAATTCCCAAAAATCTCTCCACCACCTTCCCAATTTTTCTATCAACATATCGCAAAACAAGAGCTAATTGTTCCTTTTGAGACACATCACTTGACTCATCGGCCAATATACTAAAGTAGTCATCACCAAGCTCCTCAATTATGCACTTAGTTGTTTCTTTGCACAACAATTAATAATGTCTTTTTGAATCTTGGGTGAAGTCATTTGATTATTTTTTTGGTGCATTTTCAAAAGTGATTTTTTTAACATCTTCACATTTTCCCCCTAGCCACTTCAAAAGTTCAAGAAAGTTTCCCCTATTATAAGATTCAATACTTTCATCATGCCCACGAAATGCCAAACCTTGAAGCAAAAGAAATCTCAAACAAGTTAAAGATGCTTTCAATCGAAGTTCATATTCACTTCTAACCACATCACTTGCATTTTCCATAGCAACATAGATTGATTTTTCTTTGGCATCTTTTAAGTTCACATATTTTTCATAAGCAAGGTTATGTGCACTTTTAATTCCACCAACATGTTTCTCAAATCTATTCGGTTTATTCCATGACCTAAATCCTCCATTAACAAATGCATCACCCCCCGCACAAATTTCAATATCATTCTTGAATAAGAAACATACAAAGTAAAATGCCGCATCCTTTTCAACACTATATTCAAGCCAATCCCATTTCTTAAACCAATTAACACTAAAACGACGTAAACCTCCACACTCTCTTTGAAGGAAGTCATGAGTTTTAGGTTGACAAGGTTCTTTAAGAATATAGGCTCTCCTCACCGCATTCCTTTGTTTTGGAGGATAATCCATGATGTTAATTCTCTTCCCCGATCATGAGGAAGAAGTTCAACATCATATAACCATTCTTCTTCCTCCTCAAATGGTACATTATTATCATTTGAACCACCCATTTCCATATCATTTTCTTGACTTTGAGAGACACTTGTTGATGGGAATGAAGGGGAATCATTACTTTTATTCGACACATTTTCATTGGGAGGTGCGGGTGAAGAGCAAGAATTACCTTCCGATGATCTCTTTCTTTTGAAAATGAATTGTCGAAGATCGGGTTGCTTAACTAGCTTTCCCTTGGATTTACTTGACTTGGGTGTATCATTTGTCATTTCCTAATTGAATTCATAAAATTAATTGTCAATTTCAATTTCGAATTTCAATAAGCAAACCCTAACTAATTAATCAACAATGTCCAAATTCAACAATTTACATCTAAATATTCAATTAATCTAGCTAAGAATCTAACATATATAAACTTATAAAAGTTGGAAAATATGAAATTAAAACACAAAAAATATAAACTTAACATAGTTAACAACTTACAGTTACTGGTTCGACGAAGTCTGGGTCGGCGAAGATGCGAACTCGCGCGTCCGGGTGTGCGGCCGTGCGGGTCGCGGTCGAACTTCGAATTAGAGGCGGCGAATGGCGGTCGACGCCTCTCACCGGTGTGCTCGGTGGTTTGAGAGTGAGACTTTGAGACTTGAGTGTCGTTCGGTTGTGGGAGAGAGAGGAGAAAGGAGAGAGAGAAGAGAGAGAGGGGCGTGAAATCCCGAGAGAGAGAAAATGAATCGCGTATCGTGTGCCTTGGCCCAGCGTGAATTCCAGCCTTTTTTTTTTTTAAAGCTGATTTTTTTTGAATTTGGGGAAACAGTTGTACCCCCATGTACCCCTCTAGGTTCGCCACTGCCAAGAGCAACCTTCTCACGAACAAAATGAATGTTCATCTCCACATGTTTTGTACGTTGATGTTGCACGGGGTTATGCGACATGTAAACATCACTAATATTATCACAATAGACCATTGTAGCGCGCTGCAATGGACAATGAAGCTCAAGTAACAGATTACGGATCGAAGCCGTCTCAGCAACAACATTAGCCACACCCCTCTACTTGGCCTCTGCACTAGACCGAGACAAAGTAGCATGTCGTTTGGATGACCAAGAGATAAGATTGTCACCAAGAAACACACAAGAACTGGGAGGTAGAAGCGGCGAGTATCGGGGCACCCGCCCCGGCCGCGTCGGTGTAAGAGACAAGGCCCGTAGCAGGAGCCGAGGAGAAGTGCATGCCATAGTCAAGAGTACCCTGAAGATAGTGAAGGATCCGCTTGAGAGCATGAAAGTGAGGATCTCGGGCGCATGCATAAATAAACATACCTGCTGAACTGCATAAGAGATATCCGGGTGAGTGAAGGTAAGATATAGAAGAGCGCCCATAAGCTGACGATATAGAGTAGGATCGGCCAGAGGCTTCCCACTTGAGGCACTAAGCTTAGACTTAGTATCAACAGGAGTAGCAGCGGACTTACAAGAAGACATATCGGCACGAGTAAGAATCTCCATAGCATATTTTCTCGACAAAGAAACATGTTATCCTTAGTACGAGAAACAATTTACCAAGGAAATATGATAAAGGACCAAGATCCTTCATTGCGAACTCGAACTCAAAAGAGCAATAATACGGGTCCTGGAGAGCATCGGAGGAGCAAGTGAGGATGATGTCATCAACATAAAGAAGGAGATATGCAAGATCGAGCCCCGTCGGAAAATAAATAGAGATGTATCACACTTGTTGTTCCGAAAACCGAAAGAGAGAATGTAAGTCGCAAACGCCGATACCAAGCCCGGGAGCCTCGTTTTAAACCATAAAGAGACTTCCGAAGAAGACTCACATGTTTAGGCTTCTCGGGATTAACAAACCCGGGAGGCTGATGCATATAAACAGTCTCCTGAAGATCACCATGAAGAAAGGCATTCTTCACATCCAAGCGATGAATAGACCAATGCCGAAACTTGACCCAAACCGAGCACGGTACGGATCGTAGTAGGGCCCCACCGGACTAAAAGTCTCACCATAATCCACTCTAACCTCCCCGACTCTTACCATTAGCCACCAAACGAGCTTTATATCTCTCAAAAGTACCATCAGATTTCTTCTTGTGAGTAAAAACCCATTGGCAACGAACAATATTAGCATCCGCATGACGTGGCACCAAATCCCATGTATGAGTGTCAATCATAGCATTATATTTATCACACATGGCGTTATACCAGTTAGGGTCTGCAAGAGCACGTTGAGGAGACCAGGGAATAGGAGAAATTTGAGTGGTGGAGGAGGAAACAAGAGCAAAGCTAGCATATTTAGAGTTAGGCTTAAATATACCGGAGGTCGGGCTCAGGTGCGCATGGGGTGGGTGGCTTGTTTAGGGGGAGAATTAGGAGGGGAAGATGGGGGCGGGCAGCCCTAGGGAGACTTCAAGAAATGGGCCAGGAGATGCTAAATCATCACCCGCATGAAGAAGAGGAGAAGGCGGCCTGGAAGAAGAGTGAGGCAAACCTGGGCCCAAAGGGGAACCAGCAGGCCCAAGAGGTCGAGGAGGCATAACACGCCCCTCTGGCCTGGCAGAAAAAGAGGGATATTGGGGAGGGGTCGGCGAATCCGGCCCAGAAAGAGGGATAATGGGCCTGGAAGGGAGTGGGAACGTGGATTGAACCAAAGGAGGGGAATTAGAAGATTCCACATCAGTGAATAAAAATTCATAGTCGGCATTTTGAGGAGTGTAATTAGAGGAATTAGGAAATGTGTGTTCATCAAAAACAACATGGCGTGAAATGATCACTTTATTTGTTGCAAGATCAAGACACCTATATCCTCGATGAGAAAGGGGATAACCAAGAAAAATGCACGGAGTTGAATGGGGACTCATTTTGTGGGGAGACGTGGAAAAGATATTAGGATAACAAAGACACCCAAAAGTACGAATATGATCATAAGAAGGTGCTTTATTATAGAGAATGTGCATCGGAGTAAGATAATTAAGAAGACGGGTAGGGCGAATATTAAGTAAATAAGTTGCCATGTTCAAAGACTCAACCCAAAAGGAGGGGGAAGGGAGGCATGAAATAAGAGGCAACGACAAATGTTATTGATAGTCCGAATAAGACGTTCCGCTTTGCCATTTTGAGGAGAGGTATGAGGATAAGAATGGCGTCAAATCATGCCATGAGAAAGAGAGAATGAAGTTAAAGAGGCATTGTGATATTCACGCCCATTATCACATTGTAAAGCTTTAATAGAAAGACCAAATTAGTCCGAACATAAGCATGAAAGCGCACAAAAGTAGTGAATACATCCGATTTATTTTTGAGAGGGAACACCCACACATAATGAGAATAGTCATCAAGAAACAGCAAATAGTACCGAAAACCGGTAGGACTAGTAAGAGGATAAGTATATAAATCAGAATGAATAATATCAAACGGAGCATAAGTCTTAGTCGATGAACTAGAAAATGGAAGACCACAATGTTTGCCTAATTTACATCCATGACAAACCGAAAGAGTCTTAGCATTATTACATCGAATAAAATCATTATTCCTAAGATAACTAATAACTTGATCACCAGGATATCCCAGGCGATTGTGCGGACTTCGATGAGATAGCAGCTAAAAGCGAAGATGAAGAGGATGAGGATGAAGGAGTGGAAGACAAGGGATACAAATTGCCCACACTATTGCACCTGGTCAACACTGTCCCCGTCCGGAGATCCTTCACAGAAAAACCAAAAGGATCAAATTCAACTGAGACATAATTATCAGTAGTGAATTGACGGACTGACACAAGATTTTTGATAAATTTAGGAGCATAAAGAATATTTTTGAGAGTGAGAGGAAGGGTGGAATGAGGAAGAAAAGAGGTGCAAGAACCCTTAACTAGTATTTTAGAACCATCACCAACCAAAATGTGAGAATTATAATTACACCAATTGACAATAGAAGGATCAATACCTGAATCATTCATAAGATGAGATGTAGCACCAGTATCCATATACCAACTGGAGTCTGGTGGTTGAAGTGAAAGAGCATTGAAGAATGTAGGCAATTCGGTGGGCTGAAAGCTGCCAGGAGCAAGCAAAGCTTGCTGTGATGATAGAGCACGTGGAGTGGGGCCCAAAATACCTTGTTGCCGGCCCAAAATGGGGTGCCACTGTCCAGGAGATTGGGAAGGATATGGACAAGGTGGATAAAGCATTTGTTGGGCCCAAGGACCATACCAAGTAGGAAAAAGAATAGTGTGGGCCTGATTTTGTGAGTTATCACGCCCCTGCTGCCCATAATTTGTGCCATAATGCTTCCCTTTATACTTTTGTTTCTGCTTGCCATTACCATGCGGTTTCCCACCACCATGGCGGTTACCACCACCACCACCATGCGACGGTTGTGACTGATTTTTAGAACCCGAATCACCCAGTGAGAAGAACAACATCACTAGAGGAAGAATGGGACTCGATTTTCTCCACGGCTAACACGATCCAACTCGAAGCATAGAGCATGCCTTTTCAAACGAAGGAAGAGGAGAAGATTCTTTGAATAAGTGTAGCTACCATGCGATAGTCGGCGTTCAATTTACCGACGAGTTGAAGAACTAAACGTTCCTCGGAAATAGGATGATCGATAGCCGCAAGTTGGGTGGAGATGGTCTTGAGAGCCTGGCAATATTCCGAGAGAGAGGCAACCTGAGAAAGGTGAATGTTACCGAACTGATTCTCAAGGTGTACCACCCGAGTTCCTTTGTTGTCCTGAAAAATATTACGAAGGCGTGCCCATGCTTCCATGGCCGTGGTCTTTTCGGCCAAAATCTTAAGAAGAAGATCAGTGGAGATTGTGACATACAACAATTTACAAACAATGGCGTCCAGACGACCCCATAACTCATCATCAATGTCAGTAGGTTTCTTGACGGTCGAGTCTATATGATCCAAGACGTTATATGCCTTTGCGGTGTTGCGGAATAACGTGGCCCAGGGTGTGTACTGAACTTTGTCGACGTCAAGCACCAAAGGGATCAACGCTTTGATATTTGTAACGCTCAAAGCAGGATGATAGACATGGCTAACCGTATTGGAAGGAGGAGGAGAGACCTCGGGTTGAGTGACCTCGGGTGCCATGGAAAAAGAAAAGAAGAAGGGAAGAAGAAGACGAGATCGGCTTGACCGAGATTAATGGCCTGATACCATGTAAGATGATGATGGAATACTATCCTTGAGGAGGCGTAGGATATTATTCACAATATATATCAGTAATACAAATAACCCTACTTTACATAATTAGCTACTTTACATAATTATATGAGACTAATGATGGACACTAAATATATTTACATATATTTACTCTAATTTCATCATCTTCCTAGATATTACTTGATTTTTCAAGATTATATTTTAACATACCTAGGCCCGTACACAAAATCAGTCTCATAGTCATAAAGATACCTTATATTATATCAGTGACAATGTTGTCGGTCATACTATGGCCTAGATCAGAACCGGCAACAATATAATACTATACTAGATTTCCTCTAGATTACTCTCATTGCTCTGATAAGAGGATTTCACTTGTTCAAGCCAACCGGTGGCTTTCTTGCTTTCCAAGGGAATAACAAATGTCACGGTAACTACTCCATTTGCTACTCAAAGACACTTCCTTAATACACCTCGAATCACAGTACAATTCTCTTTTGATTTACTGTTAAAGTTTATGAGAAGGAGAAAATAATAATAATAAGAGTTTATATTATATTGATGTGTGTTTTGTAAGTCCTATAAGAGTTTATATTATATCGATGTCATGGCGGCAATTCCCATGATGGATGAAGGGGAAGTCGTGGCATATGTTGAGGTGTAGTGGTCATGGATGATGTAGTGGGCCCGCGGGACGTGGTTAATCTTGTGCCTCACACCATGGTCGAGCAGAGTGCTCAAACGGATCCAGCGCCACAACCTATGGTTGTTGCGCCTAACATTGAGGAGGAGCAAGGTGCTCTAATGCCTAATGAGTTGGCAGAGAGGATTCCTTAAGTGCGGGAGGAAGTGCTTCAGGAACCAAGAGAGTTGGGAAAGGGGTTGAGAACTAAAATCCCAAACACGAGGTTCTGTGATTATGTGACACATATAATAGTGAAAAAGAAAATTCAATCTGCATGCGTATCTACTCCGTCACCGTCTTAAGGCACTCCTTATCCTATTGCACATTTTGTTAGTTGTTGATAAATTTTCTAAAAAGCATCGCAGATATCTAGCAGCTATAACGACAGGAAACCCTCCTAAAAATTTTAAGGAGGCAATAAAACATGATGGATGGTTGAAAGCCATGGGTGAAGAAAAAAAAATCTCTTGAAGATCTGGGAACATGGGTGCTCCAACCACTTTCTCCTGGAAAGAAGGCTTTGGGAAGCAAGTGGGTGTACACAGAAAAATATGATGAGCATGAAAAGTTACAACGATTGAAGGCACGCCTATTTATTTTTGGCAATCATCAGGTAGAAGGTATTATAATGAAACATTAGCTCCAGTGGAAAAGATGGCTACTGTTCATATTTTCTTAGCCATTGCAGTACTGAAAAATTGAAAGTTGGATGTACACAATGCTTTTCTACATGGTGATTAAGAGAAAGAAGTGCATATGAAGATTCCTCTTGGTTTTCTACATGGTGATGAAAAATCATTGTATGGTTTGAAGCAGGCACCTCGTTGTTAGTTTGCAAAATTGGCAGCTGCACTTAAAACTTATGGGTTTAAGTAGTCATACTCTAACTACTCTCTGTTTACTCTGACTAGATGGAAGATTCAAATTAATGTTCTTATATGTAGATGATATGATTACCGCATGTAATGATCAGAGAGCATTGCTGAACTTTAAAACTTACCTCGGAAAGTGTTTCAATATGAAAGATTTCGGAGTTCTGAAATATTTCCTAGACTTGGAGATTGCTCGTAGTCCCTTGAAAATTTTTATGAGTCAGAGAAAATATGCATTAGATATTAGTTACGAGACGGGATTGTTAGGGAGTTAAACTCCGCATATTTTCCTATGGAGCGAAACCATAAACTTGCGGTGGTAGAGGGACCATTGTTTGATGATGTTGAGAAGTATCGTACACTCATGGGCAAGTTGATTTATTTGGTTGTGACTAGACCGGATTTGACGTATGCAATACATATTTTGTTCCAATTTATGCAGGCACCTAAGGTAGCACATTGGGAGGCGGCCCTTCTTGTTGTGCGATATTGGAAGAAGAATCCAGGACAAGGTATATTATTTCGTTCTAATAGTGCATGACCTACATCTAGAAGGCTGGTGTGATTCTGATTGGCTGTTTCTCCTATTGCTAAGAGTTCTTTGAGTGGATGGTTTGTTCAGCTGGGATATTCTCCTATTTCCAGGAAGAATAAGGTCGAGTATCATTCTATGGCTGCTTTTATGAATTAAAACGGCTCAAGCAGTTATTGGGTAATCTAGGAATTAAACATCCCAAAGGTATGCATCTGTATTGAAATAGTTAGTTTGTATTATTTATTGCAAAGTATCCAGTGTTTCATAAACGTGCCAAGCACATTGAGGCAGATTGTCATCTTATTCGAGATGATGTGACTGAGGGTCTCGTTATCCCCTCTTATGTTCCTACCAAATTTCAACTTGCAGATATATTCACCAAGGCTTTAGGCAAAATTCAGTTTGAATTTTTGTTACGCAAGTTGGTAGCTCGAGATTTACACGCTCCCACTTGAGAAAGAGTGTTAGGAGATAGATTTTATCTTATGAATATTATCTTATATCTACCTAGGTTGATTAGGATTAGGAATTTGGTCCTCTAGGTTGTATATATTGATTGATTTAGGAATAGACACGGGAGATGACTTGATTGAAACTTGACAAATCTCCCCATGTTCTAATCTACCAATCAAAGTCCTTAAAAGATTTGTTGATGCAAAGAACAAAATTGAATTGTTTAATGTGAGGAAATCAAAGTTCAAAAGTAAGTTGCATGTCAATAGTTCTTATCCTTCTGACAGCACCATTGCCTTAATTATGGGTATTGATGGTCAATAAAAGATAATTTTAAAAAAACCAAAAATCACAAGAAATAAAGAAGATTGAAAAAGTACTAAAGAAGAAGAAAAGTTAATGATGATCATTGATATGAACGACTAGGACGACAACATCAAGAACTGCTCCTTCGAAAATTCAAGAAAGTTGGCGAATGTTTATTAGTTTCTTTGTGAAATGGGTTATTAATTTGTAATTCAAGAACTTTAGTTAACTTCAACAACAATTTGGTGCGAATATTGCTCTGATACCATGTTAAGTTTATGAGAGGGAGAAAACAACAACAACAATGATGATGATGACGACGAGGACAACGACGATGACGATGATGATGATAAGAGTATATATTATATTGATGTGTTATGTGTGTTCAATAGTGAACCATAGTTACAATACATATATACTAGCCTTATATGCACGCGATGCGTGCGTTAATTTCAAAACTTGTTATACTATTATATACTCCATTTGTACTATAGTTATGATTACACTTGAAATGTAAAAGATTGATAGTTAGATGAATTTAGATATATTAATTTGCTAATGTAAAATCTAACAAAGATTTTGAGCGATTTTTAATATAATTTTTTTGTGAATGAATTTTGAACAAAAAGAATAGACATAATGAGTTGGTTTGACTGAATTAAAGAGTATCAAAGGTAGTGAGTGTTTCAGACTTTTCAGGTGGACGTCATGTATACCATCTTCTCTTATAAAAAAAAGGTCAAGATATTTTCTCCATTTAAATTTTGATTGAAATATTTGATGCATATACCATTTTAAACTTGTTTAAAATGACAAGTTGAAATGAGAAAGGATTCTTAAATTATTTTCCTTTGTTATTTTTTTCATTCCATCAGATCATTAAGGGTAATTTAGTATTTTCAGAGGGGGACACCATCTTCTTCCCCCTTCCCTTATATATATATAAAGAGACTCCTACTCGAAATTCATGTCTAAAAGATATCTTATTCATAGT
Organism: Beta corolliflora; assembly: GCA_947648045.1. Taxonomy (NCBI): domain Eukaryota; kingdom Viridiplantae; phylum Streptophyta; class Magnoliopsida; order Caryophyllales; family Amaranthaceae; genus Beta; species Beta corolliflora. The sequence goes on along the minus strand of CANSZD010000206.1, from coordinate 164,533 downwards.
ACTAATAAATCCTAAAAATATTATCATATCTTTATTGTACTGTAATATTCCTAATATTTACCTTACTGAATATGGTATTAACGTTTGTTTCCTCGATAAACCCTCAAAGAGAAAAGGGCAAAGAAAGATGACAGGAAATAGGATGAGAAAGTCGGTGAAGGGTGACACATGGCTTCTTTATAGGAATGATAAATCTCTAATAGTTTGAGATCACAATTGTCTATAACATACTTCGTTCGTTTAATATTAATTGCAACATATGGGTTTGAGTTTTGACACACTTTTAAGAAAGTTATATGGATAGGAGAGAGATGGAGATAGATAATAAAATAAAGGAATCCATGTAATTATGTAAAGAAGAGAGATGGAGAGAAATATTACATATGAAACTTTCAAATTAGGATGTGCAATTAATATAGTGTGGAGGAAGTTAATATAGTGTTTACGTTTTGGTATGGAATGTTCGTGTTGATAATATGAAGTAGTATATACGTTTTGGTAAATGTTCGTCTCTTTTTTTGTTGCTTCCATGAGCACTACATAATATACACACCAAGGGTGGATTTACTATGGGTTTAATGGGTTCAGGTGAACCCAATGATTTAAAAAAAAAAAAAACTGTGCAGCTTTTTTTTTAAATTAAATAAAATTTAGCAATAAGTCATATATGTTTCGCGTGTAAAATAAAACATGAAAGCTAAGTGTGGCAGGATGGTTTTAGGCTTCAGCTGAATTCGATTTCATTGAGTGGGGGCGCGGGATCGAATCCCAAAGAAACCAAAACTCGTTTTTTTCTTTTATCTTGTTTTATCCAAATTTTATAAACTTGCCTCCAAACCCTAAGAAAAGCTACTTGCTTGGAGGTGGCGACGTGGGTATGTTCCCTTCTAGTAGTATGTTCCCCTCTCTCTCTAAAATTAGTAATAGTGACTTAGTGAGTACTCCTAGTAGTATAGCATAGTATAGGAGACTATGTGAATATGTGATGGATATATATGTTATGTCAACCAATTGAAAGATTAAATGCTACTCCTACATTTTTTTTAATAATTCCAGCAACATCATTGTTTTGCCCTGCCCTGCCCTTCCCATCATTGCTTTTCTCCAATTTAAGATATGAATTTCATATTTTAGAAATTAGAATATGTATTAAACTGTTAAAAATTGTTTAGAATTTCTAATTTTCTGTTAATAGTTAGATTTTGTTAATCATTTGAACAATGTGTTAATTTACATTGTATAAATAATTGAAATGTTGAATATGGAGTTGTTTTGTGACTATGAAGGGGCTAAAACGTGGAGTTGATAATTAAAATTGAAATGTTGAGCAATGTGTTCAATTAATTGTGTTAATTTCTATTAATTGTTATTATTGCTTGTATAATGTGTTAAATTAATTGTGTTTTAATTTCTATTAAGTGTTATTTATGCTTGTGTAGATTATGGAGTTGTTTTGTGACTATGAAGGGTTTAGAATTTTTTCACAAAGATCGTGCAGGGAAGTAAATGAATGTAGTTTATTTTTTGTCCGGCTTCGAACCCATATGGTGGGATTCCTGGATCCGCCACTGATACACACTACATATTTTTGTGATAGAGACAAATGTAAGCCTCCAACCGTTAAGATTTATGACTCCTCAACTTCTTTGGATATCTTCTTTGGGCTGCCCGAAAGTTCACAAATATTTTCAATATTACATACATATCAATATTTTATTCTAATGTGTCTAAGAGGGTCGCTGAACCCCGAGGGTTACTCAAACATTTTCCCAAACTTCCAATTTGCTTTTTTGTAAGACTTTGCCTTATTTCTTACGCTAGTTAATTAATCTATGCTTAGAAGAATGAGAATAAAAAGTTAGCAATATGTCACGTACCGACTCTTCCCTAGTCGCTATACGTGGCCTACTTGCTTCACAGTCCCGTCGGAAGGCAAGTCAAGGCACCCGATTGCTTAACTAGGCTAGCTTGGCTAGGCTAAGTGTGCTACGAAATTGGCTAAGTATGGAAGATGGCTAGGCAAAGTAAGTAAGCAAGAAAGAGTTGAAGAGAAAGCTCTTAAATTGCTTGAGAGAAATTACAAGTGTTGGATGATATGTACAAATGAATGGGGATGCCTATTTATAGGCCTCCATCCCTACCTTCCCTAAATTCTAGAAAGTTCCTCACCTCCTCAATTGGAGGGTTCTACACAATGTACTCCCTAGTACATTCTAGAGACTCTACAACATTTATATACAGCAAGGAATAATCTAGAGATATTCTAGAAGTACCCTAGCCAAGAAGTTTCCCTCCAAGAGCATGCTAGGCCCTTCTAGAACCTTCCGGTGCACCATCGAGAATGGTCCTGCACCATCTCCTATTTTTGGGCCTCAAATTAAAAATATGGCTCGACCATTATCTTTATTGGCCCAAAATATGAAGGACCCCCAAATTTGAGCCTATTTGGAGCTCGTTTGGCCCACCAGGTGCCTTATGGCATTTTACCCATCGTTGGGCCATCGCAGAGCGCCCAGCCCACGCTGCTGCCCAGCGATGCTTTTGGGGCGACGGATGCCATCCGTGACATTCTCCCCCCACCCAAATTCTTGACGACCTCGTCAAGATCGACCCTCGGGCGTGTCCCATCCGCCCCACGTCTCGTGCTTGTTGCCTTTTCCCCAAAGGCTAGCAACACTCCCAAAGACTTGACGTCCCTTGCATGTGGCTTCCATGCTTCGCCTTGTTGCTCGTCCAACGGAGCTTATATCGATGCCTAACCCTTGGCATCGAGTTTCGATCCGTCCCTGGACCGACCCTGGACGCTTATGCCTTAGCACCCATGTTGCCTTCAAGGAAGAGATTCTCACGCCTACTTCCTTGCCTTGTGCGAGACTAATCTCATACTCGCACCCCTTGCTTGTGATGGTTAGTACACCATCGCCCATCTTTATCGGCATGACCGAGTCCAAGAACTCCATGCCCAGCACTATGGACTCGTCATCCATGTCGACAACCAAAAAGTCGACCCTTCCTTTCCACTTCCCTAAGCGGACAGGAACATGCCACGCTCTCCCATACACCGACGTGGTTCCCGAGTTGATGGCCTTCATCTCGCCATCCACCTTGGTGAACTTCACACCTAGGTTCTTGGCTTCCCATAGCGCAAGAAAATTGTGTTTCGCCCCTGTGTCGACAAGCACCCTAGTGTGAACCTCGTTCACCGTCCCGTTTACGACCATCAAGCTGCATCCTTGCTTGATGCTCGTCCCTTGAGTTGTCGTGGATGCCTCCCTCATCGGCTCCCCTTCCTGACTTCGATGCATTGAGGAGTCGTACATTGGCGAGCTTGGCTTCCTCACCCAAGCACATCGCCCTCATTGATGCTTCTATTGCCGACTCCTCACCCAGAGTTGCGATGATAGCACTCAACTTTTGTCGCTTTGGGCATACACGAGCCATATGCGGTCCATCGCAAAGAAAACATTTAAGTGGCTTGTGTTGCTTACCTCCATCGCGACTATCCCCCTTGGACTGGGCCTTGTCCTTGCTGCTATCCACGTACTTGGCCCTCGGTTGAAGCGATGCTTCTTCCTCCTTATGGTCGTCCTCCTCGACCCTTTTGCCCTTGTCTTGTCTCGAATCCCTCGGAATCTCGATCAAGGACTCCGCCACGGCTATGGCTTCTGCAAGAGTCTTGACTCCACGTCTCCGCAACTCTTGCTCCGCCCACCTTGCAAACCGTACATGAAGAAAATGAGGCGAGTCTTTTCCTCCATGTCGGGGATCTCGAGCATGAGCGACGAGTACTGGCTAATGTAGTCCCGAATAGCCCCCGTTTGCCTTACCCCTCGTAGCTTCTTCATCGCAAGCTCCTCGGCATTCTCGGGGTAGAACTGCCTCTTCAAGTCCCTCTTGAACTCGTCCCACGTCGCGATGATGCATAGCCCCTTCTTAATATCCTCTTGTCGCCTTCTCCACGAAAGGACGGCGTCGTTCGATAAATACATTGTAGCGGTACAAATTTTGGAAGCATCGTCTTCCACATGCATGGCCTCGAAATATCTCTCGACGCTCCATAGAAAGTTGTCGAGAGCCTTCGGGTCACGCTTCCCCTCGTACCTTGGCGGCTCCGGGACCTTCATCCTAGGTCCTTCCTGCATCGTGACTCCCCCGGCCACGGCCGCCTTGCAAAGCGTCATGTCCACTTTGCACGAGTTCAGGTCCCCCCGGACCGAATCAAGTTGCTCCTTCATAGCTTGGAGCTGCCCCATGATGGTTCCCTTGAGTTGCGCCAACTCTGCCCGAATTGAGTCGGCCACCTCATTCACGAGGAGTTGGACAATCTCCTTGGCCACTGTTGTCGCTGCCCCAACTCCTAGTTCGAGCAGTTGAACACGGCTATCTATCCCGTCGATACCTTGTTCAAGTGTCGACATAGCCGATTTGAGCTCCGCGACGCCTTGCTCGGCAACCCCCATGCTGTCGACAAGGTCCCCCATCGCGACCTCAACCTTTGCAAGACGACCATCAAGCTCCGAGGTCGTTTGCTTCTTCTTTCGTAGGGTCTCATCGACGACCCCTGATGCACCAACACTGTCCTTCGGTTGTGATGCCATCATTCCGACCCACACGTATGCCTCGTCCACACAACAGCACCAACGCCTCACCCAATATCAACGACAACCCCCAACGATCGTCGCCGCTCGATACCACTTGTCACGCACCGACTCTTCCCTAGTCGCTATACGTGGCCTACTTTCTTCACGGTCCGTTGGAAGGCAAGTCAAGGCACCCGATGCTTAGCTAGGCTAGCTTGGCTAGGCTAAGTGTGCTACGAAATTGGCTAAGTATGGAAAATGGCTAGGCAAAGTAAGTAAGCAAGAAAGAGTTAAAGAGAAAGCTCTTAAATTGCTTGAGAGAAATTACAAGTGTTGGATGATATGTACAAATGAATGGGGATGCCTATTTATAGGCCTCCATCCTACCTTCCCCTAAATTCTAGAAAGTTCCTCACCTCCTCAATTGGAGGGTTCTACACAATGTACTCCCTAGTACATTCTAGAGACTCTACAACATATATATACAGCAAGGAATAATCTAGAGATATTCTAGAAGTACCCTAGCCTAGAAGCTTCCCTCGAAGAGCATGCTAGGCCCTTCCAGAACCTTCCTAGGTGCACCACCGATAATGGTCCCCACCATCTCCTATTTTTGGGCCTCGGATTAAAAATATGGCTCGACCATTATCTATATTGGCCCAAAATATGGCGGACCCCCAAATTTGAGCCTATTTGGAGCTCGTTTGGCCCCACCCGAATGCCTTATGGCATTTTATCCATCGTTGGGCCATCGCAGAGCGCCCAGCCCACGCTTGCCGCCCCCGATGCTTTTGGGGCGACGGATGCCATCCGTGACATCTAGGCCTCTAGCAAATAAAGGTCTGTGTATACTGGATACTATGATTCTTTGAGACTTCGACTAACTTATGTAATTATTTATCTATTGATATACTTTTTTTTTTTTGAAAGAATCTATTGATATACTTGGTTTCAGTATTTCCGATGCACCACAATGTTTTTCTAGGTTCTTTGACTAAAATTATGGATGATGCAAATGGAGCTGTTATATGTATTTTAAGCGACACTTGTAATAGGTTTCTAAATATGGATTATTTCTCATCCATATGACCACATCAATGAAGCCAAAAATTAGTGATATATTTTTAGAATAAGAGAAGTGGCAGATAACAAAAGAAAATGCCTCCACTATATATATATATATATATATATATATATATATATATATATATATATAGCAGTAACAAAGAAGTGAAATCAAAAAATAATATTAAACTTCAAAAATAAAAAAAAATAAAAAAAACAAAAAAAAATGGCTTCCAAATTAAATTTTACATTGTGTTTGCTCGGATTTTATTTGCTCATCATAGAAATTAGTGGTCAGACTCATAACCTAGCTCCTGGTGATACCATTGTATTTGACATAACCGCGAAAGGTGCAAAGCCTGATGCCGATGTCACACAGGTAAAACAAATTGATTGATTTCATAAATAATTAAAGAGTAGTTTATGTTTGACGAGTGTATAAAATATACGGGTGATATTCTAACCTAATAAATGGGTGAATTTTATACTTCCTCCCGTTTATATTAAGTTTCTCAATTGTTTCTTTTTGGAACAATCTATAAGACTCACTCTTGATCATTTATATTTTTTATTTTACTTTAACAATATTATAGTAATTAGTAAGTATCTAACCGACAATATATTAAGGGGGGTTTTATAAAACCCCACATGACATTTTCTTTTTTTTATACATTGGAGAGAATTTATGGTCAAAATTAAAATTACTGAATTTAAAATAAACAAATGAGAAGCTTATCGATTTGGCCAAACCGCAACTCTCGTTGTTGAAGCTTGGGGATTAAGAAATGGACTTATACTTGCCATTCATCAGCATATTCAAGATCTATATATTGAATGAGATAACAAGTAGTTATAAGAGTTTTGCAAGGGCATTACGCCCTTGGACCATCCAAACCCTCATTCATGACATTCGCCAGCTACTTCGTCAGTTTAGATTCTACACCATTAAGCATATTTTTCGAGAAGCTAATCGGGTAGCAGATCTTCTATCAAAAAAGGTCACAATAGTTCTGCTGCCTCGGTTGACGTGGATGTTTCAACAGAACCTTCGTTACATAAATTTGTTCTTGTTGATTCATTAGGAGTCTTCCTTGAGAGAAGGGTGTCCTAACTTTCCTCATGTACCCAAAAAAAAGTAAAGGATAGAGGGAAAAAATTAATTTGGGGATTATGTGGTGCCCTTTTTAAAAAAAATCTGGGATTTTTTTATTTTCTTGGTTAATTGAAAATTCATATCACTATTTCAAAATCTTGACAAAATCTGTTTAGCATAAATAGTTTAGGAAGATTGGCTTAGTCACTTTTCAGGTAAAAAGAGATAGAAATCCTGTGTTGTGTTTGTCGTTATACTATTAACTAAATGACGAGGTGACATATTTCGCCTTATTACATGAGACTGTCTCATATTAAAATTTACGAGAATATAATATTTGTAATAAAAAGGATTGATCATTTGTTAATTTATTATTTTCAGGCTTTTCTGGACTCATGGACTGCAGCATGTGCATCAGTAAAACCTAGCAAGGTGTTAATTCCTGCAGGAAATTATATCCTAGGAGCCATTACTCTTAAAGGTCCATGGCAGACACCAACTGTGATTGAAATCTTAGGGAACTTCAAGGCTCCTTCAGATGTGGCAGCTTTTAAGAAGGAAGATTCATGGTTTAAGGTAGAAAATGTGGACAGTGTGATAATCATGGGTGGTAAAGGATGTGTTTGATGGCCGAGGACAAGCAGGTTGGAAACAAAACGAATGTACTAAGAATGCTAACTGCGCCTTCGACCTTCCTTATGTAAGCCCTTCAGCTTACTACTAATAAATTTCGAGGGTCATCTTTGTGTTATGGGAGAGTCGCACAATAACTCAATTATGACCTCATAAAACACTTTTTATCATTTTCTTTTTTCTTTCATTAGATGGGAGCATGTGTTAGGTTGCTAAGATAATATTTGTTTGTAAAAGATAAATCAACCTGATGATCTATGTTGTGATTTGCAGAACATAAGGTTCAATTTCGTGACGAACTCAAAAGTAAGTGGCTTAACTTCGCTAAACAGCAAGTCGTTTCACATTGTCCTCTTAGGGTGTAAGCAACTGGAGTTGTCAGGCATAACTGTAACTGCCCCAGCGGACAGCCCTAACACGGATGGCATTCACATTGGACGTTCAGAAAACATTATCGTAAGAGGGTGGACAATAGGCACTGGAGATGATTGTGTCTTTTGGTGATGGGGCTAAGAACGTCCTTGTTGAAGGAGTCACATGTGGTCCCGGCCATGGTCTCAGTATTAGGAGCTTGGGTAAATACCCCAATGAAGAGCCAGTTTCAAATATTACTATCAGGAATTGTACCATCAAGAACACTGACAATGGTGTTCGGGTTAAAACATGGCACAAGTACTCTTATGAATCCACTGTCACTGGCTTGTATTTTGAGGATATCACTGTTGAAAATGTCAGAAATCCTGTCATTGTTGATCAAGAATATTGCCCCTGGAATCATTGCAAAGCAAAGGTACTTAATTAACACAAATTCTTCTATCAGACTGTCTATTTTTCGCATAAAAAACATCAAAACTTAAGCAAAACACGTAAAAAGTTACCAGGAATCAGAAGAAACTGTAAATTTTTACTTTTCTGTGTGTAACTAATATCTTATCCTTCTGTTAAATAGTCTCATAGGATACAGTACTAGCTCATGTGATTCACTTATATATACTAATATCCCAGATTTATGATTTTAACAGACACCATCGAAAGTTAAGATTTCCGACATCCGATTCAAGAATGTAAAGGGTAAATCAAGTACCAAGGAAGCAGTAAAACTGATTTGCAGCGAAGGTGTGCCATGCGATAAGGTAGAGCTAGTTGACATAGACATACAATACACTGGAACTGATGGTCCTGCAGTATCAATGTGTAAATTTGTGAAGCCTCTTCTTACTGGAAAGCAGATTCCACCTACTTGTGATGCACCTGCTACCCCTATTATTGAAAGTTTGAGGGTCAGGCCTGGGATTATTTAAGTACTAGTACTTTTTTTCTTAATCTTTCTTTGAGGTGTAATAACGCGAGAGAAATATGTAAATAAGCGTTAATTTCCATCAAAGCAAAAATAGAATACCTTGAGGGAAATTACAAACAAAGATAGATTCATGTTTCATCGCCTGAAGAAGGAACAATTGTAGCCATACAATGAGCTATTGTATTCCCACCCTTTTGGCTTTTAGTACTTTCTACAGTCAATGTCGGAAATTTGATTTTTTGATCGGAAAAACGTTGAGGTGGTGCTTAAGTAACGAGGAAGTATTATATTGGGTCTTTTACAACAAAAAGTTTTTATTGGGTCTTTTCCAACAAAATAACTATATTAATAGGGTTTTCCAACAAAAAGTTCTTGTTTCTTAATACTTTGGTTTAGTTTAGCATGCACTCTCGAGTAATCGTGTAATAAATATCCATTGGCAAAAATATAATAAATGAAGAAACAAGCGTACGAGTTTAGGACAATTTTATCATGCTCCTCTTCTTAGCTTCTCTTACCTCTGTATGGATTCACTCTTATTCTAAAAATCTAAGAACGAAAGTCAAGAATTATACTCTGTGTCATGTGTTGGAATTAAAGCCTCAAAGTTAGTGATATTCATGGAGTATTTGTTTGTTTGCTTTTGTTCATGAAATACCCAAGTCCCACATAGAAAGAATACAAAACTATTACCTTGTTTATATACTATTATGTTCCTTTAAACTTTGTTGAGCAATGGGCTAAAAGAATGCCAAACCACACACACGCACGCGCCGGTCGAGCCGGGCTCGTGGCGCGCGCGGGGGTTGTGGGTCCCGTGGCTTCGTTTTATGATCTCGCTTTATTTTTTGGAACCTGTTTTTCCGAGATTTCTTTTGCGAGATTCTCGCAATTAGTTTGTAATGGCAAATTAATTCTTGCCGTTTTTGCCGCAGCCGTTTATTCCTTATTCTTCTCCCAGAATATTTCATTGCCGTTTTTCCTTTGCTTCTCTAGCCTATTTAAACTCTCATTCTCTGGTTAGAGATACACAATATAATCATCAGTTATCCTCTCTTCACAAAATGCTCTCCAAAAATTTCGGGCTAACTTCGGTCACTCCATCCGTCCGCCTCGAGTGCACACAAACGGGCGCGCGTGTTAATCTCGGAGGGTGGTCGTCGTTGGGAGGAAGTTTGCACCCGTGCTTTGCGGCGAAATCACCTTTAAGGACGCGGTGGATCTCTCCCACGTCACGGTTTCTCATCTCCTTTCGGTTTTCCACATTCAAGTAAGATCGTTAGAACTATTTCTCCGTGTTATGTCTCCTTGCGTGTTAGTTATAACAATCTTAAAGGTGATTTGTATTATTATGTTGTCATGGCATCCCGTCCGTCCATTCCTGATATGTCTAAGATTGAGTTTCTTGAAGGGAAAAACTATAAACGTTGGGCTGTCAGGGTTAGGTTTTACCTTGAACAAATTGATGTGGCCTATGTTCTTGATGATCTTGTTATTCCCACTAATGAGACTGAGAAACTGGCATATGAGACCAAATTTGCTAAGGATGACAGAACATGTACGGGGATGTTGCTACACTATATGTCCAATGCACTGCTTGACATTTATATGATTTATAACCATGCTAAGGACATTTGGGATACCCTAGGAAGGAAGTATGGTGTTGATGATGATGGGACCAAACGCTACTGTATTAGTAAGTGGCTTAATTTTATGATAGATGATGAGAAACCTATTATTGACCATGTTCATGACTATGAAACTATTTGCACCAATATTGCTGCTGAGGGTCTTATTATTTGTGAGTACACCCAGGCTATCGTTCTTATTGAGAAACTACCCCCTTCCTGGAAGGACCATAGGAACCAGCTTATGCACAAAAAGAGAGACCTTACCCTTGAAGAACTTGTTGGTCATCTGAAAATTGAGGAGGAAAACCGCCTAAGGATAAGCCTTCTAATCATGTTGTTTTTCCTAAAGCTAATCTTGTAGAGTCCAAAAACTCCAACTATGGCAGGAACAAAAACAAGGGAAAGAGTTCTTACAAGGGAGACAATAGTCTCAAACCTCATGGAGGTGTGCAGAAATACAAGTTCAAAGGAAGCTGTTATGAATGCGATAAGCCTGGACACAAAGCTGCAAACTGCTGGAACAAAAAGAAGAATCAAGCAAACTTGGTGGAAGAAGTTGAAAACATTGTTGCTGTTGTATCTGAGGTCAACTTTGCTGGAGATAATGTTGAATGGATCGTTGACACAGGAGCAACCAGGCACATTTGCACCAACCGAGCTATGTTCGATCAGTATGAAAATATGGAAGGTGAAAATGTGTTCATGGGCAACTCTGCTTCAGCAAAAGTCAGTGGCAAAGGGAAGATTACTCTCAAACTCACTTCTGGAAAATTTCTTACACTTACAAATGTACTTCATGTTCCTGAAATGCGTAGGAATCTGATTTCTAGAAGTTTGTTAATTAGGGCTGGTTTAAGGTTGTCTTTTGATTCCGATAAACTTGTTATCACTCATAATGGGGACTTTGTGGGGAAGGGTTACTGTAATGGGGGGCTTTTTACTATTGATGCTATTGTCGAACTCATGAATAAATCTGCTTCTACTTCTTCTGCTTATATTGCAGAGTCTATTGATTTATGGCATTCTAGGTTAGGTCATGTGAATGCAGCCTCCATAAAAAGGCTAAAACATTTGAATCTGATACCTAGCTTCTCCAATTTTGATTTGCCCAAATGTGAAATTTGTGTTGAAGCTAAATTTACTAGCACTAGTAGAATTTTTGCTTATTACTGCGGTGGAATTGCTGCGGTTTTACCCATACGCAGCAATAAACCGCGAAAAAATAAAGAAAAATTCGAAAATTAATCTATTGTTGCGGTTTTGGGTGGAAACCGCAGCAATATACCTCAACGATAACATTTCAAGCTGTCTTTGTCAAGCTCTGACGAAATCTATTGCTGCGGTTTCTTCCAAAAACCGCAGCAATAGATTAAAATATTACTTTTTTATTAATATTTGAACCTATTGTTGCGGTTTTTGGATGAAACCGCAGCAATTGTTGCGGTTTTTGGATGAAACCGCAGCAATAGAATGTTTTAGTAAGTTATAAAACGCGGCCCAGTTAGGGTTTTAGTTCCTCTCTCTTTTTAACTCCTCGGCCGTTTTCTCTCCTCCCATCTATCCTCTCTCTCTCTCTCCTCAATCTCCTCACTCTCCTCTCACTCGCCGACCATTGGAGTTTCGCCGTCCTCCTCTCACGATTCTTGCCTCTCTCTCCTCCTCGTCGTTCCTTCTCTATCGTCGGCCGTTCGTATTCCGACGCTCAGACCAACGTCTTCCTCCAACCGTTGGAATCCCGGCGCTCAGACCAACGTCTTCGCTCCATCCGTCGAATCCCGGCGCCACAATCAACATCGGTACTCCTCTGTCTTCGCAAGAACACCGCTGATTTTGATGGTGAAGGTTGCTGACTTGCTGCGAAGAACGATGTTGAAGGTTGAAGCGAAGCGAAGAACACCGGTACTTCTCAGTGATGGCGAAGAACGATGTTGATGATTTAGTTTTTTATTTTCTTTTTCATTTAGTCTCGTCGGCGAATCTCAGTTCTTGTTTTTAAATTCTTTTTGCTGTTTTCTTCATTTTTATTTTTTGAGATTTTAGGGCATCTGATTTTTATTTTGCATATTTTCATTATTAGTTTTTATATTTTTTTTTAATTGTTTTGTATAGAATGATTTTTATTTTGTATATACTGAATTTTATTTTCGATCGTTTATATATATTTATATTGTTGGTGGCATAATTTGTTGTTGATGAGATTTCTCTAGTTTTATTTGTATTTTTCAGTCATTTTCCTTTCTAGCTAGCCAAAAAAAATCTCCACTAACACCTATTGGCTATTCTTGCTTGTTCCAATAAAAAACAGCGAGAATAGGTTTCATTTTTTTATTTAAAAAAATACCTATTGTCTTTAGTTTCTACCAAAAACAGCAGCAATAGGTTTCATATTTTTATTAAAAAAAATACATATTGCTGCGGTTTCGGATAAGAACCGCAGCAATAGGCCAAGCTATTGCTGCGGTTAAAAACCGCAGCAATAGGTTAATTACCTATTGTTGCGCCCTTAATTGCTGCGCGGCCAAAACCGCCGCAATAGGCTACTTAATGACCGCAGCAATAAGCAATTATTCTACTAGTGTATAGGAAGCCCTTTAAATCAGTTGATAGGCAATATGAACTTCTTGAACTCATTCACTCTGACTTAGGAGACTTTAAGAACCATGAAAGTCGAGGAGGGAAGAAGTATTGCATAACCTTTGTAGATGACTTTTCCCGTTACACTGTAGTATACCTTCTGAAATCTAAGGATGAGGAAGAGGAAATGTTTTTAAAGTACAAGGCTGAGGTTGAAAACCAATTAGACAGGAAAATTAAGAGACTTAGAAGTGATAGGGGAGGAGAGTATTACCCTACTTCCCTTAAGACCTTCTGTGAACAAAATAGGATTATTCATGAGATGACTGCCCCTTATACCCCCGAACAAAATGGTATAGATGAAAGGAAGAATAGAACCCTTAAGAACATGATGAATGATATGTTGATTAGTTCTGGACTTCCTGATAACATGTGGGGGGAGGCTATTCTATCTGCTTGTCACATCTTGAACCGTGTACCTCATAAGAAGCTAGACAAAACTCCATATGAGATGTGGAAAGGTCATATCCCTAACCTCAAATACCTGAAAGTGTGGGGGTGTCTTGCTAAAGTTTCCATACCTTCCTTTAAAAGGGATAAGATAGGACCAAAAACTTGTGATTCCATTTTCATTGGTTATGCATTTCATAGTGCTGCTTATCGCTTTCTAGTTAAGGATGCTAGAGGTTATTATGCTTGTGTATCTATTGTTGAATCAAGAGATGTTGAATTCTTTGAACATATTTTTCCTTTGAAGTGTTCTCCTACTGCTTCAAGTTTCTCTTCTGCTGATCATGTTTTGTCTGTGTCTAGTCCTCAAGTGACTTTACCTGTAGTAGAAGAAGAACCTAGGAGGAGTAAAAGACCTAGAAAAGAGAACAATTTTGGTTTTGATTTTGTCACCTCCTTCCTTACTGAAAGTTGTGTCCTAAATGAGAGTCTAGTGTCTGTCTTTATCTTAGAAGAAGACCCTAAGACCTATGGTGAGGCTATGAAATCCGTTGATGCTGTTTTTTGGAAAGAGGCCATAGATAGTGAGCTAGAGTCCATTATGATTAACAACACTTGGGAATTAGCAGACCTTCCTAGGGGTTGTAAGCCTATCTCTAGCAAATGGATCTTTAAAAAGAAGCTAAAGCCTGATGGTTCAATTGACAAGTATAAAGCAAGATTAGTTATGAGGGGTTTCACTCAAAAGGAGGAAATTGACTATTTTGACACCTATTCCCCAGTCACTAAGATTGCTACCATTAGGACTCTGATTGTCTTAGCTGCTTTACATGGCCTTATAGTGCATCAAATAGATGTTAAGACTACTTTCCTAAATGGTAACCTTGAGGAAGAAATCTATATGGATCAACCTGAAGGATGTGTAGTTTTGGGACAAGAACACAAGGTGTGTAAGCTAGTAAAATCCCTTTATGGTTTAAAGTAAGCTCCTAAACAATGGTACCAAAAGTTTGATACTACCATAATCAGTTTTGGGTTTCTTGTAAATGAGAGCGATACTTGTGTCTATTCTAAAAATGACTCTCGAGGTTGTGTGATAATCTGTTTATATGATGATGATATGTTGATTCTTGGGACTAGCTTAGATCTTGTGAATGAAGTGGAAGAATTCTTAAGTACTAAGTTTGAAATGAAAGATATGAGTGAGGCTGACCTTATTTTGAGAGTTAAAATTTCTAGATCTCCTCATGGTTTCAGTTTAAGTCAGGCCCATTATGTTGAAAAGGTACTTAGGAAGTTCAATTCCTTTGATGTTGATCGTCGAGGACTCCTTATGACTCTAGTATCCACTTGGTGAAAAATAAGGGAGACCCTGTGAGCCAATTTGAGTATGCTGAAGTAATTGTTAGTATTATTTGCACTAGACCTGATGTTGCATATGCTATTAGTAGACTTAGTAGATACACTCATAATCCTAGCAAGGATCATTGGGGTGCCTTGCGTCGTTTGCTTAGATACCTTAAAGGAACCATGGATTGGGGTATTCACTATTCTTCTTCTCCTGATGTTTTAGAAGGTTATTGTGATGCTAATTGGATATCTGGAAATGATGAGATTAACTCTACTAGTGGCTTTGTCATTACCTTGGGTGGTGGTGCCATGTCATGAAAATCTTGTAAACAATCTTGTACTGCTATGTCAACTATGGAATCCGAATTTGTTGCACTTGAGTTGGCGGAAATGAGGCGAGAATGGCTTAGAAACTTGGCCGACACTACTACATAAATGAGCTATTGCAACCCCCTAAAAACCGTTGCAATATACTCGATAACCGTTGCAACAGAGCTATTGCAACGGTCGAGCAACCGTTGTTGTTCTGCCCTTGCATTAGATCTAATTCAACGGTCTTGGACACCTAATGCGACGGCCAGTTGCAACACCAAAAAACCGTTGCAATAGATCTAATGCAACGCATGTTTATTGTCTAATGCAACGCCTCTATGGTATACCATGAACCGTTGCATTACATATGATGCAGCACATTTCACAGTCTAAGCCAACGCCTATATGGCATCCTATGAAACGTTGCAATTTGTTTTTTTTTTTTTTGCATATTGTGGCTACTGCAATGACGAATCTATAAATATGCATATATTAACCTGTTAACTTGATGTTGAGCAAAGCTGAAATAATTCAAAAAAATTCCAAATAAACATGATGATAAAAATTTAGATTTCCAAAAAGACCCATAAATATATTCAAGGTCATCCAATTGTTCGACAATTTCCAACACCAAGTACTTAATATATTAGTACTATCATATATATATCAAATCCCAAGAGAAGTTTGATCACCTAATATTTTTACTTCCAACCTAAAATATATGCACCAAAAAATATCTACTTCTAGCGTAAATATATTCCGAAAAAATAAGATTACTAGCTAGTTGCCTAATTAATTCCAAAACCATGCTCCACTTTTAAGTGAGATCCACCGCCAAAAACTTGTCATTCGTGCGACCACAATTGTTCTTCATATGCTACATTTTCCTCTCATTGATGTACCTACAAAATTATACAAAAGTTTAGTAAAGCATGACATATGGTTATAATAATATACATAGAGACAAGGGACTAATCTATCATCACGGAAAATTAGAGATCACTTTAAGAAATTGTCTTACATTCTTGTCAAAAAAAAAAGAAATTGTCTTACATTGTCACCAGCAGCACCCTCCACCCCCCACCCCCCACCCCTGCCCCTATGGCGTTCCCACCAGAAGCACCCCCACCCCCCACCCCACCCCTCCCCTGCCCCTGCTCCTGCTGTGTTCCCACCAGCAGCACCCCCCCACCCCTACCCCTACCCCTTATGCGTTCCCACCAGCAACACCCCCCACCCCCCACCCCCCACCCCCCACCCCCACCCCACCCCAACCCTGCATCCCCCATAATTATGTCTATCTACAAGCTCTGAAAATCTTTGTGAAATGAAAATTGTACTTAATTTTAATAGATTTCTCTTTACCCTCACCTTTCAAGAATATTTGCTTAAGGAAAGAGTAAAGTATTTTTTCCCCAAGTAAGGAGATATATTTAAGCAGAAAAACATTTTACAACAAAGTAAAGTATAGAAGAGTAAACACTAGCAAAGTATAGAAATGGAGTTTATGATTTCTTCACAGATTGTTATTGTAGAGTGTATTACTATGAAATCTGGTGGCGCTGCTGCTGCCAACCATACCAATTATTGTGTTGAAGTAGCTTTACTATAGTCAGTCAGTTACATATTTAAGTAGCTTTAGTATAGGAGTATCTTTAAGTTAGTAATAGGAGTATACTTGATCTTTAAGTAGCTTTACTATTGGAGTATTTTTTTGGTTTCTTAAAGTAGGTCTAGTCATAATGGGATAATGAAATTGTAACATTTAGTTACAAAACTGACTAGACCCATATCCTAAAAGAAACCAACAAAAAATTCTATCCATTTCTAAGTGATAGGCCACAATTAACTTATGTGATCAAGTTTTGTCAAATCCAACCACTAATTTGAATCAATATCATTAAATCTCACTAAAGTAGGACTTAAAAGTTTGGATAAATAGAAACGGAAATGACCGAGGTAGAAAAATCAGATAGGTTGCGTTCTTGTTGCTAAAACCTTCATCTTTAGCTAAGTAATTCACTTAGGAGTGGAACCTCATATAGTCATACTTCATGTCTTTCGATTGTAAATAAAAGCTCTATTTTTTTCATGGAATCAATACTTTATCATCCATTTTATAACTACAAGCAACAATTTACAATATCCAATAGCAGTAAATAATTCTTAACATAAGAAGATCACACTTTGACATGAAAAATTAGAATTCAAAGTAAAATGCACCCAAATAAATTTAAAGTAAGAAAGTCAAGAGAGAAAAAAACTAACCACTGCAATCCCACGCCTCTGTAATCAGCACCAACAATCACGAAAATTCTGCAGCACCAAGCCACCAACAATCACAAAAATTCTGCAACACAATCAACCCCATGCTAAGAGAATTCCGGCAAACGAAATTAACTCTAGACTAAGAAAATTTCGGCGAGAAAACCGGCTGATGAGTCCCGTCGACGGTAGGACTCCCGTCGACGGTAGGACTCCCGGCGAGAAAAGTCGACGACGAAATCCACTATGAGTGACCTCTAATCAGCGAGAAGTTTTGGAACTGAAATTGGGGTCTTGGAACGAGAAAAGCAAGCCGACGAGAAAAATCTTCGAAAGCGTATCGAACTGAAATTGGGGTCTTGAACTTTTAGGGTAATGTTAAGGATTTTTTGACTTTAACCACCTTATAAAATCACCATTTTTAAGATAACCACCTTATAAGTTAATTGTTTTAAATAACCACCTTATATGACCTAAATCCTTTTAAATACCTACCAATCAACAGATTTCGTCAAGGAAATCATCCTCAAAAAGGGTTTAAGAACGATTTCATCACCTCCACCTTTATTCACTAGAATGTATTTAAGGTTTAAACCCTTATTTAAGACCGATTTCTTGGACGAAATCTGCCAATTGGTATGTATTTAAAGAGATTTAGGTCATATAAGGTGGTTATTTAAAACAATTAACTTATAAGGTGGTTATCTTAAAAATGGTGATTTTAAAAGGTGGTAAAAATCAAAAAATCCTAATGTTAATTGTGTGCGTGAAGTTTAGGGGTTTTGGAAAATCATGATGATGAGGCTATGTGAGAGAAAGGGAGTAGTTTTAAGGGTTTTTGTTTTTGTTTCTTTGGCAAAATAGAGAGGAAACCAAGAGTAGCGCAGCTATGATTGAATAAAGAGTTGTTGCTTGAGCCAATAATTAAATATATATTGTAATGTCATATATGCTATTGCAACGGATACTGAGTAAGCGTTGCTATAGGTCTAAAAGTTGTTGCATTTGAACACTCTAATGCAACGGTTTTGTATACCCGTTGCAATTGGCGTTGCACTAGTATAAACCGTTGCTTTACCATACGTCGTTGCATTTCGGTATTGCAATACCGTAACCTGTTGCATTGTGGTGTTGTATTTGCTTCAATATGTAGTAGAGTGAATGATGTTCCATTGTGGGGGAAACCTGCTCCTTCGGTTGCACTGCATTGTGACTCTCAGGCAGCTATTGCAGTGGCAAAGAACAATGTCTATAATGGAAAGAAAAGACACATTCGTCTCAGACACAAGGTTGTCAAAGATTTGATAAACAGTGGAGTGATATCACTGGACTATGTAAAGTCCGAAAAGAACTTAGCTGATCCGTTTACTAAAGGCCTTTCTAGAAATGTAATTGTGGATGCATCTAGAGGGATGAGATTGAGACCCATTTGAAATGTAATAATGAAACCCTACTCTATGCAAATAGAGTTCAAGGGGGAAACATTAGTAATAAAGGCACTTGTTTGTTTCTATCCCTCTTATGAAAAATTGTGTTAAGTGCTTACCACTAGTGATTGAGGATGAGCAAAAGGCTCTTAATGAACCTATATCCACAGTTGTGTGGTGGTGTGTGGTGGTACACACTTGATGGGATTCACCTACTTAGATGTGGAAGTGGGGCCGCTTCCTATGAGAAAATGTGGGTCATTTCTCTAGAGCATCTATGAGCATCCAGGCTAGGCGCATGGCCAGTATAGGCGCCACATTGATCGCGGAGTGACTATTTCTCTTAAAGATGGATGTGTGGTTTAGATAAAGGTTTTGAGTTCTCTTAAGTTCAAGATGAACATCACTTAATTGAACAAGATTCTCAAAATCTAATTCACTAAGTGTTGATTCAAGTCGCAAGACATTAACACTGATGCATTACTTCTTTTCAAGCCCGAAATTATTTATTCCTCCTTTCTTTCATTTAACTTTGATTCTTGTGAGGGATTGTTGGAATTAAAGTCTCAAAGTTAGTGACATTCATGGAGTATTTGTTTGTTTGCTTTTGTTCATGAAATACCCAAGTCCCATATGGAAAGAATACAAAGCTATTACCTTGTTTATATACTATTATGTTCCTTTAAGCTTTGTTGAGCAATGGGCTAAAAGAATGCCAAACCACACACACGCGCGCGCCGGTCGGGCCGGGCTCGTGGCGCGCGCGGGGGTTGTGGGTCTGTGGCCTGTTTTATGATTTGCTTTATTTTTTGAACTGTTTTTCCGATATTTCTTTTGCGAGATTCTCGCAATCAGTTTGTAATGGCAAATCAATTCTTGCCGTTTTTGCCGCAGCCGGTTATTCCTAATTCTTCTCCCAGAATATTTCATTGTCGTTTTTCCTTTGCTTCTCTAGCCTATTTAAACTCTCATTCTCTGGTTAGAGATACACAATGTAATCATCAGTTATCCTCTCTTCACAAAATGCTCTCCAAAAATTTCGGCCTAAGTTCAGTCACTCCATCCGTCTGCTTGTGAGTGCACACAAACGGGCGGCGCTGTGTTAATCCTGGACGGTGGTTGTCGGGAGGAAGTTTGCACCCGTACTGCGACGAAATCACCTTTAAGGACAGTGGATCTCTCCACGTCACAGCTTATCATCTCCTTACGGTTTTCCACTTTCAAGTAAGATCGTTCTAACTATTTCTCTGTGTTTTGTCTCCTTGCGTGTTAGTTATAACACCCTATGGTGTAACAAAAGAAAATGATCACATTCACAGTATAATAATAATAATTGGAGAATATATATTGCTTCCATGCAAGTATACAACGTTAATACCAAACAATTGACAAGCAGAGCAACAGCCCCAAATAACGAACGATCAAGCACTGATTATTCCTTGTGCGCTGAGAATGCTTAACCAATAACAGTGAGGGACTGAGGGTCTACTTTTGAAGTGCATTTTCTTTAATTTAGTTAGAGCCACAGAGAAAAAAAATAGGGGATATAATTATAGATTAGGATATATCATAGGCATTTAATATTGAATTATGAATTTTTATTACATGTACAAACATAACTTGGTTCATCTTTTCTCGAGGTCCAGCCCTAAGTCCAAACAAACTCAAACTCCGTCCCCCCTACCCCCAGTTATGCTGTTGGTGAGATTTGAACCTAGTTGTGGATGGTCATGGAAATCAGGGGGCCAATTCTGAGTGGTTCTGGTCTTCTGGACTTGAAATCATCAGATAATTAACTCTATATATAAAACTTAATGTGGATATTATCGATTTTGGGAAATCAACTCCGTACGTATAAAGTTCATTATGGGTGAAAGAAAACATTTTGTCAAAACTAACTACCCCAAATCGTCATATATCTAACAGAATTATTTGTCTTAATCATAAGAATGACCATGTAGGCATATATAGATCTCAACTTTCTCAGTTTCTTGGTCTGGTATTGCGGGTCAGATGCTTGAGAATAGGGGGAAGATAAGGGGGTCCCTACTCCAAACACCACGATTGAGAAGATTCGAACCCTAGACTTCTCGGACCTAAGGTAAGAGTTTTGTCGAGTATTGAAATCTTAGTTGGTTTATCTAATATAAATTTGGATGCCCTTTACTTTCATCCGTCCGCCCAAACAATAGTGAGGCCCTGTGCTAATATTGAAAAATAGGCCCTTATAAAATCTATCTTTTTTTTTTTTGACACAAGTATAAAATCTATCTTACGGGTTTCTAAATTGTTTCAAACATACTCAAAGGCACAATTAAATAACTTAAATAGATATAAATCACTAAAAACATATTAAAAAAATCTCAAACTCAACAAAATTATAAAGAACCCACATTCTTCAAACACACAAAACACAGATAAAAATCACTAAGAATCTTCAACGAGATTATCCAAATTGAGAAAAAAAAAAACCTAGATTCAAAAACCAACATAAGAATTCACTAAAAAAAATCCATCTACAAGAAGCAAAAACCTAGCGTTTCTCGACTCAGTTATTGTTCTGGCAAACCCGAGCGTTTCTCGACTCAGTTAATTCAATCAATAATTAACAATGAATCCAGTTTTTTTCTTTAATAAAAATGAACCCAGTTTAATCATCTGCAAAATTAACACAACCAATTATCATTAAGCTCATTATTATAGCACAATTAGACATTGTTATTTATTATATCATATTTATTCAGCTAAATCATATGATAAGCGAGCATAATCAATTCAAACAAAAAGAAAAGAATTTTTAGAGTGACAATTTTTTTCCCAACACACAAAATTAAGCTGAACACTCATCAATCAACATCAACAACAAGAAAAGATAATAAGTTTGAAAATTTTAATCAAATTTTACAAGATCCCAATATGTAGAAAGTGACAATATAATATTTCAAAAATCAAAAAAGATAAAAATTACAAGATGGGAAACCTACCCACATACATGCGTTGTGACTTGTGACCAAGAGATAAGAAATCAGATTCAAGCCCATACTCCATCAAAGCGTTCGTCGGAATTCGGAAATTGGTGTTCACTGGTCGGATTATGTGGCCTGTGCATCCTCTCTTGCACTCCTCTCTATTAAAACAATGATATTTTTTATTTTCAACGAAATGGTGATAAAGTAGTTCAAGAGGTTCAAGGGGAAAAAGTAAGAAGAGATAGAAAGATGTAAGGAGAGAGATTAAATTTCAGAGATTTTGGGGGGTGGGAAAAGTGAGGAGAGAGATTAAAGTTCAGAGAATTTGGGGGAAAAAAAGTAAGGAGAGAGAGAGAAGTACAGGGAACGTGATTAATAATTTCAGTAAGGAGAGAGAGAGAACAGAGAAGTACAGTAAGGAGAGAAGTAATTTTTTTTTCAAAATTTGGGGCCCTATTTGCATGTGAGATTGTGAGGCCCTGTGCTGAGTCCCATTTTAGACCGGCACAGGGCCGGGCCTGTTCAGCTCAAATAATCTCTAGGCACAAGCAAGAACTTTAAATACTATGTATAAATTCAGGAGGGAAATATGACAAGTATAGAAGACTAATAATGCTAGGGAGCCAGTGGAGATAAAACTTGTCTATAAATAGGTGCATTTTCTGTTTATTAGCTGCTTTTTTAACAGGGTGCTAAATAGAGCAGTTTTCTGGTTATATTCATGTTTTTTTCAGTTGGAATGCGCTGACATATACTACTCCTAAAATACTAATTGTAGACAGCGAAAAGAACATGATTCAACTGACTGCAACAAAGATATGAACATAAAACAATAGCTCATTGCAAGGTTTTCAAAGATTACTAATATTAGATAAAGGGTGTTTTTATGCCTTGAAAAACAGTATATATAGACATAATCAGGAAGGATAAAGAATAAAATATATTACTAACAGATTTTACATCAAAGAGAAAAATGGCACCCCAAACAAAATTACCATTGTTCTTCATTATATATCATTTGCTTATCATAGCCATTGATGGTAAAGTCGCGGCCCTTGGGCGTGGTGCTGTACTTGACATAACTAGGCATGGAGCGAAGCCTAATGGCGACGCTACGCAGGTCAGTTAGCACATACAGTATACGTGAAGCATAGATAATAGCAAATTTAAAATCATTGTCCTTTCTTATTATTTTTAAGAGTGAAATGACCTACTTTTTTTATTTTCCCCATTTCTTGATGTTAGGCTTTTTTGCATGCTTGGAAAGTGGCTTGTGCATCTACTACTCCTAGCAAAGTGTTGGTCCCGAGAGGATCATACATGCTACACGCGATTAAGCTTCAAGGTCCCTGCAAGTCGAGAGTTACTATAGAAATTTTAGGGAACTTTAAGGCTCCTGCAGATCCAGCTCAATTCAAGGGTGAAGATACATGGGTTAAGATCGAGCGTATTGATGGTTTGACAATCACAGCTCCTAAAGGAGCAGGTGTTTTTGATGGTGCAGGACAAATCGCCTGGAAACAGAATGATTGCTCTAAAACTGGCAAATGCGATAGCCTTCCTTATGTAAGCTTCCTTAGAATTCACACTAACCATAATGTAGGCAGGGCAATGGGCCAGCGGGCTCCATAGGCACGGCACGCAAGCCTTGTGGCACGCTGGTAAGTTCAAGGGGTCAGTCAAAGCATGACACGACCTACATGTTGGGTCTTGTCGTACACCTAAGTAAATTAGTGTGCAGAAATTCATATGGTCCACCCGTATCAGAAAATCCTACCCACGCACAGCTCATGCCTCGTGACCTAGGACACACAAAACTACGCTGGGCCACAACCGCGTTTGGCTGTGCCGTGCCTTGTGCCATCCCGACAGAAAGAAGATTAGATCCGATCATCAGATGGTCATTTATCTTTCTTTAATATGGTTTTATTTCCTGTATTGCAGAATTTTAGGTTCAATTTTTTGACGAATTCAGTGATAAATGGCATAACTTCGCTCAACAGCAAGTTGTTCCACATCGCAATCTTGGGGTGCAAGCAACTAAGAATACATGACATTACTGTGACTGCCCCAGCAGATAGTCTAAACACTGATGGCATTCACATAGGACGTTCAGATGGAGTAAATATAACTACTGCACATATTGGAACAGGAGATGACTGTGTTTCCATTGGTGACGGTGCTAAAAACGTCCATATCGAGCAAATCACTTGTGGACCCGGCCATGGTATTAGTGTTGGAAGTTTAGGTAGGTACCCTAACGAGGAACCGGTACTGGGTGTCACCGTGAAAGGATGCACCATCAAGAACACACACAATGGTGTTAGGGTTAAAACATGGCACAACTCATATCAAGGAGTTGTCACCGGTTTGCATTTCGAGGATATTATTGTTGAAAATGTTCTGAATCCTATCATTGTTGACCAAGAATATTGCCCCTATAATCACTGCAAACAAAAGGTAAGACTTATCTTGCTACTTGCTGATATCAACCGCCTCCTAATTTCGGCTTTAATCTCGTCACCTTTATTTCACTAATTTAAGGGAAAATAATTTCAATTAAGTTCAAGTTAATAAATTAAAAAAAAGTTGTTCAAGGTCAATGAGTTCAGATAAGTTAACTCCATGACCAACGAGTGGAGCATAAGTTCAATTCAGATTTCAGAACCATAACAAGTTCCGATTAGTTAGTTTTAGGGCTAGTAAGTTCAGATTAATAAACTCTAAGGCTAGTAAGTTTGGATAAGTTAAGTTCATGGCTGAATTCATATAAGTGAAATTTAGATGAAGACAACTCACCCTTCATCAATAAAATCTTTATAGACGTTAATTCAATCCACGCCTTAATAAATTGGTTGCAGACGCCATCCAAAGTGAAGCTTAGCGACATTAAATTCCAGAATGTGAGGGGCACGTCGAGCAGCAAAGAAGCGGTGAAGGTGGTTTGTAGTAGTGGTGTGCCATGTGAGAAGGTACAGCTCGTTGACATCGACTTGAAATACACCGGCAAAGATGGTCCTGCAGTCTCTATGTGTAAAAATGTCAAGCCTATCATAACAGGAAAACAGAATCCACCTGCTTGCAATGCAGCTGCTACCTCCAATAAAGACCTCTGAACACTTTTGCGTTTAAGCATTGTACAATATGTTTATATAATCACTAATAATCTCTAAATAATAAGAGATACAAGTTTGATATGTTGTACTGCATGTATCATTTATCACATATATATATAAGGTGGCAAAATTGATAATGTATCGTTCTTGACAATGCATTGCAAAGAGTTGGAAAAACTACGAAAGAGTTGCTGAAAAATGAAAATATAATGAAAGTTGGAACCCCGCCTGTATTCCCTGAGTTGTATAGTAGTAGTTGTATTATTCATCTCCTCTTAAGCATCTACCTTATTTTGTACGATTGCAAGCATGCTAACAGTACAACAATTTATTGGAGAGTGCATTTAGATGCAGTATTAGAGAAATGCAATAACTTAGCATTTTAGTAGTCACAATCTTGTTTTTATACCCTTCTTACATTATGTCTAACTAGTCACAATGAAGTGCATGTATGTGTACGAAAACAAGTACAAAGAATGGCCAATCAGATGACATCTTCAGAAAGATAGGGGGGAGAAAACAATAATATTTGCAAGTTTACAAGGACAGATGAAAATGTCCAGAATCATTCCAAGGATCTAATTTTAACAAGAACTTACGGAAAGCTTGTTGGTGATTTTCTTCACTTTTGACGTCCTCCTCCCCTTAGTGAGTTATTTAGACCAGTAAATCATCTTGTAGTTTCTCTTCTTCTAGGTGCGTTGTTATTATAGCTTCAGTTTGCTTAACTCAATCCTTTTCACAGGATATGTATATGCTTCATAATAAATTTGTTGTCCCAAGCCGCTTAACTTTGTTAGAGTAGTTATCAGGTCAACCTAATAAAAAAGCAACAAAGAAGCAGAATTCATACGGAATCCAGACAAACTAGTTTGAAGGTCACAAGGGGGGGGGGAGGGGGAAGATGACGAGGAAAAGAGCGAGTGACCTGCCAAAAACAATAAACTATAGGATTTGGTTGTATTATAAACCCCTACATCTATAAAGGATATAACAGATCAGAAGATCTAACTCATTTTCAATATATAACTTGAAGGGATTTCACTCACCTCGTAGTCAGTCTGAGACACTGTTTCTCGACTACGCTGGTATTTCAGAACCCATGGAGCAACTTCAGGATCTTGAGCCAATAAGTCCTCAGTTGCTTTTTGATCAGGACCGAGAAATGCAGACATAACAGCCAGCTGATGAGCAGAGCAAGGTACACAGAAGAAAGGTCAGGGTGACATATCTCCCTCAGTTAAGTGTTACCATCTTTGATAGCAAAGTAGTTTGTCTAATAGTCACTCATCAACACTACCATTTATTAGAAACATGGTAAAAAAGATGAAAGGTCAATTATGGTGCAAAGGCCTCTACATATTGCAAGCTACGTAAAAACTCGCATTGTACAACACAAATACAATCTTAAATTACATAACAAGTGACAGTAAATAATAGTATTATCTTGTGTTAATGTGCACACACCTAAACCAAAAGAGTAACCTATTTCATCAAGTAGATGCATATTCCATGAACCATGTCATCAGAAACAAAAGGTTCTCCTAAACCCTGGAAGATAATTCAGGTAAAGGAAACTACTTGCATGACAGCAATATTTGGTGCTCAAGTCAGTCCACATCACACAAAAAAGAGATTCGTATATAAGAAATTGCAAAGTTAAGGGTCAGTGGGAGATTGCATGGCAGTATGGCACCACAAAGTAAATTTGCAACTACAGATAATTAAAGAGGAAATTCTAAACATCAACTACCCCAACATTCGGTGAAATGCTTAAGACCTTTGAAGGATGAAAATAAAACATTAAGAACAGAAAAATAGGTACCTGGCGAGGGCCAAATCCCACAGCTTTGTATTTATCCTTCATTTCCTGGACACTTGCTTTATCCCATTGGGGAACTCTACCTTCTGGATCTGGTTCTTGAGCATCTGTCCTCCCAAATTGTCTATCAAACAGGCTCCACTATTCCCGATCAATGTGAACATTACATGCAAAAGCAAGTGATAACTCATCATCACATGGAAATCTTCTTCAAACATCCAGAAAGAACCCTGTCTGTTGAAGTTGTCCAGAGTGTCGAAATATATAGGGAACACACCTGTCCAGAAGAACCATATGCCGAATATAATAGACCTCCCTTCTCTTCATTCCCACCACATTTGCGGATAGCAGAAGCCAGGAAAGTGTTCTTTACAGCTGATTGTGCTGCATCGATGAAGAGAGCATGCTCAAGGTTACATTTTATGACTTCCAAGTACATTACATTAGTATTCCCATGGGGTATGATTTATGATTAATGCACTTGTTCATTCTAGCTCCACATTACACCTTGCACCCAAAAGGCCAAAATTGCATATGTAATCATTTATATCTTATACTATACTGACTTATTCGTTCCCTCTGTCCAACACATTTTCCTCAAAATTAGAGCCATATTGAAGGGCAACAAATATTTAAGGGATAAAAGGATTGGCATTTTTGGTAAGGGACATGAAGTGTGCGAAGTGATTCATTATTAAGCATTAGATTCCCTATCGACTTATCAAGAATCTTTTTCACAATCCTTCAGCCTAAATAGTAAAATAAGACTTATATGCGAAGAAATGCAAGAAGATACAACAGGACCTTCAGTTCCACCAAAACAAGTGCCGAAAAACACGCAATACAAGGAAACCAACCTAACCCATCCACCCCCACCCCCCCCTCCTCAGAAAAAAAAAAAAAAAAAAGAAGAGGGAGGAGAAACATATATGTTATCTATTTAAGATAAATACAGAACAAACCACAGTATGCTGCCATAACTGCCAGAAGACCAAACACACCCCAGATTCAAGGAAGCACATTCATCAAAGTGAAGATTCTTATTGCAATAACATCAAATAATAAATAGGAATATAGTGTTTACAACTATATGTCTTACCTGCAAGTTGGATGAGGTCAGCATAAGCGATTGGTCCACCCTTGGAGTATGAATCAATTTCTTTTTTTGCCTCCTCCACTAGATTCAAAGCAGCAGACAGCCCTTTGTTTTCAGGTCTGCTCATCTCTGAGCTTCAAGCAAGAAGTTGAAAACAAAAGTCTCATAAAATGTGGGAAAACACACTACTTCAGCACCATAGCTTTTGATGCATTAATCTATATCAAGCTTCTGAGTCTGGCACATGGTCATCCAGAGATTTGAAAAAACTGGTAATATTTCCAGCCTCTAGACAACTCACACCATTTAACTGAGATAATAACAATAATTTTGCCAGCATATACCTGAATCGTATTGAACCATTTGGACCTCCAGATTTTGTGGCCTACAAAGTTTTTCTCAATTATCTATTACTTTTCTACAATGAAAGAAAGGATATGCATATAAACTATAAAGCCACATAACATAAACATTTTAATAACCTCACCTTGTCGTAAGTCATCGCATCATTTAAGGCTAGAGTTAGGATGGACGGAATGAGGTCTGGATTTTTCTGAATAATGAACAAGCAGGATGTGTTAGTCTAAACTCTAACATAGACATAAAATCCATTAAAACAACCTATTTATCAAAGAGGTTTATTGTACATCATAAACAAAACGCATCGCTATGTGCACACCTTTATAGCTGTATAAAGTGTCCCTTTTATATCAGCTGCAATGTAAGAAAATATGGACATTCAGCTCAGTAGACTATGAAAAATAAAAATTGTTATGCATCCCAAAGACTTACAGAGAAACTCAGAGCGCTGCCTTCTCTGAATTAAATCAGCAGCATATGCATCCCCAGAAAAGGTTCCTGAACTTGCCATTAGTTCCTGAAGGCATTAAGGCTGGCAGAAAATCATCATCAAATTATAAAAGAAAATATATATATACACACACACACACACACACACACATTAATGCGGACTAAGAAATATAAAGTTGGGTACCACATGTTTTAGCAAACTCAAAAAGATTGACATACATGTTCCATCAGAATATCACAAGGACCTGAACATATATCATTAAATATTTAACAGTCTAAAACCTAAAACAGCAATATTTTGTCATCTGCGTTCCCATTAGCAAGAAGATCACATAAAAGCCATACTTTAACACCATTACTAATGAAGTTAGACAAACAAGTAGGTTTTAGATAATAGCTATTCTTATGTTTTAAATCAACTGTTTCCGCTTATCTATTGTAAGTAGCAACAGTTGTGTTCCATATTATGAGAGTTTACCCAATAACAGAAAACATTACCTTTCTAAAGGAAGGAATGCCAAATTTTCCTCCCTATTTCTTAACTGCCTCTTTCTTCTCCCCTCCATCCTCTCCCCTTTGTCTTCATTGTTCCTTTCCTCTCCAACTTTTTTATTTTGAAACCAAAGAAAGGAAAAATAATTTACAGTTGTATTTTCTCTTGGAGAATGTTTTTCATCGAAAACCATATTCCATTAAGGTCTGTTGTGTTCAACTTATTTTAACTTATCTCAGAATATACAAGTTCTGATAAATTCAAACAAGTTCTAACACCTTAAAAGATAACCTTTAATATGTTCTAATACCTTATAAAATAAACTCAAGATAAGTTTGAATAAGTTCTAAAAGTTCCCATAAGTTATGATAAGTCAAAATAAGTTGAATAGAATGCACCCCAAAATGTTTGTAATCCAACCAAACAAGCCCAAGGGACCTAGCAAAACAGCGTCTCCAGTCTCTAGTATCCTATCCTAAGCAAGAGTCTCTTTGGAAGCACTGGGTTAATGTTAATGTTGATGTTAGGTATCAGATGTTAACCACCTCAAGATGCCACTTTTCAAGCAACACACTACGATATCTATGTCCATATTCAATCGAAAACTGAATTTGAGAATTGGCAAGTAAAGCTATGGTAGAACTAAAAGAAGTAGAAGGATTCTATCAAAGATCCAACAATGATGATCATTGATCAATAGTGCTCCATTCTATGACAAACCACCAACACACTACGATATCTATGTCCATATTCTCATTTAAAGAAATGTCCCAATGATGTCCATCGATCATATAAGCCCGGCCTTTACAATGCCCAACCTCTACAAACAAAAACATACACTTTGCTTCGTACAGTAAGCATTTAGCTTCAGTATGAGCAAAAATCATGTGTTTAGGGTGGCAAAAAGCTAAATTACAAGTGAATTTCTAAGAACATAGCAATTGCATATAGATTACAAAAGGCCAAAATTAAGAGAGAAAACAACAAATTGCAGCAAAATTTGAGCATAATTATACACAATTGGCAAGCAGCTAATACTCCCTCCGTATCTTTTTAATCTATACACTTTCCTATTTGTGTCCGTTTCTTTTTAATCTACACACGGTTGCTTTTTCTATTCTTGGTAACATGTCTCATCTATTTTCTCCTCTTTTTCTAGTTTATCCCTCTCACTCTTCAGTTTCTCTCTCCACTTTTTTTATTTCTCTCTCATACCTTTGTACTCCCTCCCTGGTTCTTCCAAAAAGTAAAGTGAGTAAACTAAAAAGAAACGAAGTGAGTAATGAAATAAGAATAATTTTGCAAATTTTGCACAATTCTTCAATGTTAAACGAGAAGTAATAGAAAGACGAAAGAAGAGATTGATCACCACTCCAGCTGACAATGCGAGGCACTTAAGGAAGTCCCTTCGTTGAAATCGATCCTCATCAATGTCCAATTTATTACTACTACAACGAATTGTAACCTGAAATTGCGCTGAAAAAATTAGGTTATCGAACATTGTTGAGTTACTTGAGTAAATGAAAATGAATGAAACGCCATTAATTAATGAAATTGAACATCGAGAAAAGAAGGATATGAGAATCATACATGAAGAGGAGAATATCTCGGAGTAGTAGTAGCAGTAACGGAGGGAGATGAGAGAGAAACGGCTTTAAGTGAAGGGAGAGTAGAGAGGAGAGAGAGTGACGCCATAGTTTCTGGTTAGTGTTGAGGAGAGAGAAACTGAAAAAGAAGAAAATGGAGGCAAAAAAATGGGTTGGATGTAGAAAGTAGAAAGATTTGGAGGTGGGGTCATGTTTTCTGATTTCTGTGGAGACTGGAAAGCGGGAGTGGGTTTTATTGGATATCAATATATCGTCATATCATGTGTTATCCTATTGTCACTCAAGAGCTTAATTATGGGTCCGTTTGGTTTGATAGAAAGGTGGATGCAATTCACGCAAATGAATACTTCTACTTTCTCTGTTTTTTTTTTTACCCATAACACTTTTTTAAAAGGGAAATAATTAATTACTTGCAACACTTTTTATTTTTGCTTTTCCTTTCTCTCTATCTCTCTCCAATCACATAGGCTCTCTC
Source organism: Beta corolliflora (assembly GCA_947648045.1). NCBI lineage: Eukaryota > Viridiplantae > Streptophyta > Magnoliopsida > Caryophyllales > Amaranthaceae > Beta > Beta corolliflora. The sequence goes on along the minus strand of CANSZD010000206.1, from coordinate 133,465 downwards.
TTTTTTTCTTCTCTACCTCTCTCATACCCCAAAAATTGCATTGGAGTTGATGAAAAAAAAAGTGTTGCGAGTAAAAAAAACGGATGAAGTATTAGTTTTCCTCTGTTTAGTTTGATGGAAAACTATTGAGCTAAAAAGTGAAAATGGAGTTGTTTGGAATGAGAGAGTAAAACTATATTTATGCATATTTTTTTCATTTTCTAAATTAAGGTTTTCTCAAATCTTTGTATTTGTTTTCTTTTATCTTAATATTTTTGTCTAATTCTATTCTCTCTACCATAAATATCTCCTTATTTCTCTTTTATATGACTTTATGTAATTATGTTTTCTTGTGTTACTGGATGGCAATTGGGCGGGGCGGGTGCGAAGGATGGTACCTCCACACCCGCACCAGCATAAAATTTCCATCCTCATCCCCGCCCCAACAGGTACGTTTTTAAAACCATCCCCGCCCCACCACCCGCATGGGTACCCACACCCTCGGCGTACCCACTTCATCCCCGCCCACCACCCGCATGGGTACGCACACCCGCTTCGTACCCGCGTCATACCCACATATTTATATTTTGCAAGATAAAATTATTAATAATATAAGTACATAAATAGAATTTTAATAATAAATATGTGGGACGGGCGGGGCGGGCGAGGATGGGGCGGGTATAGCATAAAATACACACCCGCTCCACCACCCATTGTGGGTACGATTTTAATCCCCACCCCCGCCCCACTTGGGCGGGGATGGGGCGGATCTCCTACTTGAACCGCCCCACTGCCATCCCTAGTTACTGTCCTCACTTCCACTTTCTTACTCTTCTTTGTTTATTCTCTTCAACTTACCCCTCTATTTTTTTTGTTTCACGGTTTATACACGGTTTCTTATAACAAATCATTAAAAGATTCATAATATAATAGTTCGTTTCGATTGGGGAATTTGAAGGAAAGGAAGAAAAGGAAAAGAGACTAATACATTGTGCATGAACATGGAGGAAGGGGAGAGAAGAAAATCAGAAGGACTAATTTTCTTCTCATCTTAATAAAACTACATATGAAAACAAAACCCTACCCGCTATCCCCTCCTCTCCTCTTTTCACATAAAACCCACTAGAGGGGCTGCCATGGATGTTTTCGTCCATGGTAAGCCCCTCTTTCTCTCCTTTTTGCAGTTTCTAGTTTATTTTCTTGCTTTTTTCGTTTTTTTTGCGCTTTTTAATAAGTCTCATATCATGTGATGAGCTTTAGTCTCCTTTATGGTTTTTGTAGTCACCCCCTTCACAACGGGTCTATTAGTTTGGTTTCTTTGTGTGTTTGCGGGATTCGGACCCTGGCTCCAGTTGAAGGTTGATTTGTTGATAGGATTTTGTGCGGGATTGCAACGGCGGTCAGTACTTCGCGTACAATCGGTTGAATCAACTTTAGTTCTACATCAAAACTACATCACATCGTTAGACCCCCTCGTAGAAGGCTGCATCAGACAGTGATGTAAAAGAGGGTATTTAGAAGGGTTATTTCTGCTCAACGATCGTGGTTTTGCCATATTAGAATTAAGTTTCTTTCAATTTGATGTGTATGTTTCAGTTTCTGACTTCTATTGTAGATGTCGTATGACTTTATATTAATGAATTTTCACTTCTAAAAAAAAACTACATATATTTTCAATGTTGGAAAGATTTAGAAGGAAAGTACAAAATCACTCTTCCCTCTCCCTTCCCTCCCCTTCTTTTCCCTCCATTATTGCTTTCCAAATGAAGCGTAAGAGAAAGAATGTACAAGCCATGACACCACATGATCTTCAGAATTCACTTTTATTGCATTTTATGAAAAATTTGAATAAATAACAGATAGAACTATACATGTATATGCTTTTTACTACCCATAGAAGTTGCATATGCAGCAAGGTATTGTACTATCGGGTAGCCTACTGGGGTGAAGAACAATCCCCCCAAAAAAAAAAAAATTCTTTTCTTAATTACTGTGCTCACCTCACCCTATGGCAACCTTGGTAAAGAAAATTTACAAATTCAGCCTCCCTAATAAAACTGGAGGCCAAATTCTCAATGAGTGCACCCAACTTCTCCTTTCACCCTAGCCGATCACATAATATTTAGACCATGGTTCATATGTATATGCACTTTGAATTGCAGTACAGAATCCGAAGGCGTTGGTCTCAATTCGCAGCTAGAGTGAGCATGTGGAATGTGCACCATCTCTCCACTTCTGAAGTACAAGGAATTGCAGATCCCTGGGTGTGTTGATTTCCCAGATCATTTCTTCAGGTCCGTTATTTGATAGCAGAAGAATTTATATGTAAGGACGTCCTCTGACACAAACATTCTGGCAGAGGATTTTCGTAAAATGCTTCTTCCGAACGAAATCTGTCCATACCCTTTGTTCCTGATATTGGACCTTTTCTCCTTCTTGGTGACCCTTGCCTATTTACAGAAAGTGAAAACCAGCAATCAGTATGTATGTATGTATGTATGTATGTATGTATGTATTCATGCTATGCTACTCAAACTCTTCATTTAACCTCAAGGACCCGTGTCAGATCCTTCACACTCTGACAGCTGTATAAACACTTTGACACTTCATTTTGGACCAAAAGCATGAAAATATTCACAAGATAGCTGAGTCTGACAATAGGGCTGATACTCGTCTCTGACAGAACATATTATTATGTAATATCATTCTGTAAAACTATGATCCATTCAACAATCTGACTTTTAGAGGAAAATATACGAATGACCAGACAAAGAATAGCCAAAGGTGTGATAATTTTATGACTTACCTTCTCTGGTGAATGTCAATAATTCGATATGACAAGTTCTTCCCTTCTTTCATGGAACCTTGCTCGACCTTGTCAAACAGGCGAACAAGAGCCTTTCTGGTAGAAGAATATGACACAAAACAAATTAATTTAACAATTTTGGAAACTGCAGATTATAACCATGAATAAAAAGGTTCAGAGAGAGATTCACCGATCAGGCGTAATTGTTTTTCTATGACCCAAGTATCGGCGATGACCTTCAACAGCCCTTGCCATGTTCCCCAAGTATGTAGGAATGAACACATCACTTTCAACAGAAACAATGTAATCTAGTGCAGCCATTTGAGATGCGTGATTGACAAAAGGCTCGAGTTCTTCTATAGATGCTAATTTCTCCTGAACAACAACCAAGTATTCAAGCCATCAATGACATTCAAAATCCGCGTTTCTTTTCATTTATTTGATTTCTCATATAAGTTTTAAGCTCCATAGCAGCCACAATTATTTAAAAAAACTCCCTAGTTGAGCAACAGATGCGGTACACGTGCCTCATACACTAGAAATCTCAATCTCCCCCATCCTCGAGGGGCCCCACCCCTCCTTTTTTTCCTTGTCTCTTCTCATCTATATATCTCCCTAACTAAAATTTCATTGTGACATTGCTCTGTTAAATTGGGTAACCTCATATCTAGGCTAGAAAATACAAATGATAACTAGGAGAAGTTCATAGAGAATACCTTGTTCATCAAGATGGGATAACGAGACCGTAATTCAGCTATACGAGATTCACCGCCATATATCTCTCCAGCAGCAACATATATGGGTGTGTCGGATGGAAATCCAAGTGCAGATAAAAATAGGCCAACCTCCTTTGGAGTCAAGGGGCAAAACCCTTTGCTTCTTTGTTCTGTGGCATTAATATCCTTCACTTTCCAATGCGTAGTATTTTGCCTTCAAATTCACAAGAGCATAAAAATGTTCAGTAATTTTAAAATTCAGACTAAAGCACCAGTATCTGCAATAGTAGAAGATTCCTCTAAATTAAATTTTGCTTCACCTAATCATAGTCAGCTCATCAGCTTCCTCAGGAAACAATCCATGTGAGCATCCACTGAATGCAAGCATGTCCTTCTCATACCGCAAGTGCAAAGCAATATAGCGACCATAATTCCTCATTCGCTCCACTAGTAACTACATACAAGAAAGTAACATTTAAATTCAATAAAGTATTTCACCGGTTATATGACCACGTGTTCATCTACTTATCAGTGAGGCTTTACTTTTCCCATTGCTTCAATCCTGGGGGAAAAGCGGAGGGCTTCATAACAGGCACGGCAGCGTAACTTCTGAACATCAGGAGGGAGATGATTATTTGCTAAGCGAGAATCAGATTTGGCAGCTCGGATCACCTGCCAGAAAATTACGTGTGTTAAATTGCAGATGAAAATACAGTAATCAGGTTTTTCAGCAACCCATTAAACAGGGTTTAACAGAACAAAATTGTAAAACATACCTGAAAGTTGTTCCACATGCCAGCTATATCATTCCGGTAGTAATCTAACCCAGACCAACTTCGAAAATGTTTCACTGCTCTGGGAGCAGTCAAAAGTTCCTTTGGTAGCTTCTCAACTACTTTGATATCATTTGCCAAAGCCTTAATGAAATAATCTTGATCAAAAACATCTGCAAAGTTGCTGCAATCAAATCATCAAGAAACTAGCATAAGAGAGAGTAAAAGAATTTTTGTCTCCAATACTAGTCACTAGATGCCATATTAAACAAAAAGGAAAGACAATGCATACCTTGAATCTTGCCAAAATGACCTCTTATCGAGTTCCGGGATCACAAGAGTCGCATTAATGATCCGGGCCACAGCTACCATATCACATATCTGGAATTCAAAAGAAAGCGACATGTCTGAAACTGTCATTTTCCTGACTCAATAAGGAATAATCAAATTAATCTTTAACAAGATTCAAGTTAACCTATTCACATAGATGAAGGTGATAAGGAAATTGAAAGCACTATGACAAGTGTTCTATCAGGATAAGAACAGAGATATAACAGGCAATTCAACATGTTTGAAGTCCAAATAGATCCAAACATATTGTGAAGGTCTGGCCTAAATTTTTTTGCCCCAGGAACATATAGATGTGTGAAGCAGAAGCATATCTTTCGATATGAATTAAGTAATTTGATTGGTGCAGGAAAAATTGATAGTGATGACTACAAGTAGTCAACTCTTACTTTACGTGGTAGAAACAAACCATCTGGCTGAAGAGAAGAAAGACTAATTGCTTATCAGCTGTGAACTTTGTAACTAATTAACCATATGAGCTTCTTCGTACAAAACCATCAACAGCCATATAGAGCCCCACAGTACCAATCCCGGACCAGAATCATGCTAATTCTTCATTTATGATGTCCAATGCTAATAAGACAACTCAGGGATTGAAAGGTATGAATAAGCTAATGATATCACTTGGTACAATCAAGTACCAATCAAACCTAAGATTGCCTACATATCATTCTTCCATAAACTAACAAAATATTCAGATTTTTAGGATATCAACATAATAGAATTATTAACAAGGGTCTCTTACTTCCTTAATCTCAATATGGTTCTTTCTTACTGATTAATTCCAAGGGCCAACTCTGGACGTGCAATGTGGGAGACCGCACAGGTCTCAAATAAATGGGCCTCCAATGAATACTCTTTATATTATTAGTCATTGTACATGTTATTCACGTATTGTTGGTGTTGGGTTTATGCATTGATAATGTGTGATTAGTAATAATTCTGTCACTTCATAATTTTTTATTTTTTTTGGTGAAAAGGGATTGCATAGTATTAAATAGTCTCATGGCATTAAGCCTATTACAATCATTAGCAAGAGTGTCTAAACAGTAATTAGGGAGAGTGTCACTTCATAATATAAAAAACTCAATATATAGCATGTATTTTCACTTCTATATTTTTTTACTTAAAACTATCCATCAAAGGCGTTTCGAGGGAGCAAGATAATGAAAAAGAGAACGAACCCCGGCTCTCATTTGATTAAGACCGCCATTAGTATGAACAAGCAGGTAACCCCTTGATTCTGTTGGAGCTGGAGACATATGAAACATAACAACACAATGAGTATCTTACAAGTTCACATTAATCATACAATTTCATGGCAAACCAAAGAACAATTCCTTACGGGTATAAACATCACTAGGCTCGACACAAGGCAAAAAATCACGATTTGGAGGTTTCTTCCATAATTTGTCATAGTCCAATTTTGCACTGGGACCAACCAACTGTCAATTTTAAGTGAGTGAAAACATAAAAAAACAAGCATGAATTCTTAGCATGAAACAGATGTTCATAATATTCAGCTCCCAATACAAACCCACATGAAATTCAAGCCAAACAATATGCAAATTCTATCAAAAAAATAGTCATCTGTAATAAAAAAAAAGGGGGAGAAATCACAAACCTTTGGAGAAAGTGGAGGTTTTGATATATGTGGAGGTGCCTTTTCATATTCAAATTCTTGCTCAGCATTTAATTTTGGAAAATTAGTTTCATGTGGCTGCATTTAGAAAACCACCCAGCAATTAGTTCCTAATAAATTTACTACCAATACTTAAAAAACCAGTTTAAATTGCTAAAATCAGAAGACATTGATGATTCAGATATTTACCAATAAAAGAAATATATTATATATATATATAAATAAATAAATGCCCAGTTTCCCAATATAATCAATCAACAGAAAATTAAATGTTATGCACTTCTACAAGTTACCCATCATTCTATTTGGAATCTTAAACATGCCCAGTAAAAAAAAACTAATTTAATAGGAAACATATTAAAACCCATCAAATTTATACAGGAACAACAAAAAATCAATAATACCCATTATAAAAAATTACACAAAAAATAAACTTTGATGGAAAATAAAACAAATAAATATAGGAGAGAGAAAATACCGTTGGGAGTTTGTAGGGATCAGGCAACCTGGGAACTCTGGGGACATGAACAGAGAAAAGTGCTAATAACCCTATTGTACATATGGCGCAAGTTAGCAACTTTCGGAGTACTGCAAGTGTTATCAACCTTCGTTTCTGCATCATTCACTTTCTCTCTCTATAAAAAAATATTTAGAGAAAAAAAAAAGTACCCAATTAAACCATTCAATGATCAACTACAAAATTAACTGAAAGAAAGTTTTTTTCTGGATTAAAAATTGTGGGTTTGATCAATAAATGATGTTTTGTTTTCTTTTTCTCTGTTTTTCTCTGTTTTTTTTAGCTGTGTTTGCTAATTAGCGAGTTTTAGGCTTAACGGTTTAAGTTTTAATTAGAGAGAGAAAGATGGAGAGTTATTAGAGAGAGAAAGAATTGAGGTTGAAGGTAACGTGGGAGGAGAGGTGGGGAGTTAGGATTTTTCGAAAGGAAAAAGGTTTAATTAATTTTAGTTTGATGAGGATTGAGGAAGTTTGTTGATTACTCGAATTCATAGGAGTTTAAGGCGTAATATAAGCCCTGTTTTGTCATTTTCTTTGTCAATCTTTTACGAAGTTTGGCTCTTCTAGAAACAAACAAATACAAGGATACCCGAACATTTATCTTAATCTTCTTCCTACTTTTATTTTTATTTGTTGACTTCAACTACGTTTTTGGGCCCTGAGTTATTGATCAGTACAAACTCTCATATCAGAATCAGACTGCATATCTTTTGTCCTAAAGAGGGCCATTTAGAGTAGAACGACCTTATTAAGGTAAGATGTGATCCTTCTTGTAAGAGTAGAGCAGGTAAACGGGTCGTGTCGAATTCGTGTTAGGTTCATTGGTAAACAGGTTAAGCACCCTCAACCCTGACTCGATCCGTTTATTAATCGGATCAACAACACTCAACCATAACCCGACCTGTTTATTAAACGGGTTACCCGACCTATTTATTGACCCGTTTATCAAGCGCGCATATATACATAAATTAAACAAATGTATGTCATTTAGGCTCTGTTCTTTTGGACTGAATAAATGGAAATCGGTTCGAATCGGTTCGATTCGATTCGGATCGGTTCGGGTCGAGATCGGATCGATTGGGCCTGGTTCGTTGACTTATTCGGTTCGGTTCGAATCGGATCGATTCGTACTACAACTTATTAATTTTATTATTATTATTATTATTATTATTATTATTATTATTATTATTATTATTATTATTATTATTATTATCATCATCATCATTATTATTATTATTATTAATATTATTATTATTACTATAGTTTTGTAAATATAGGAGTAGTCAAATGTATGTAAATATAGTTTTGTATTTTGTAAATTAGGCAAGTTAATATTTTGTTGCTTAGAATTAGGAGTCATGCATGCTATTGTTACTATTCTACAGTATTAGGCGTGAAACATGCTATTGGTTTTGTATATATTGACTTGCGAATAACAATCTTGGAGGAAAATATTATATTAATAATATTATTATTTCATATCATTATTATTCTACTTGTTATTATTAATATTACTCAATTCATAAGAATATTATTATTATGCATATTATTAGTATTAGTATTAATATTATTATTATTATAATTATCATTAATATTATTAATTATTATCATTATCAATGATGATAAAAATATTACTCTACTTGTAATTATTAATAATACTCAATTCGATCGGTTCGCCCGAGATCGTATCGCCCGCCCGATTCGACCGCCCGATTCGGGCTTATTCATTTTCATTTCGGTTCGATTCGACTTATTCATTTCGGTTCGGTTCGAGACTTATTCAGTCCAAAAGAACAGAGCCTTATTTCTTAACCCATGTTTTATATACTAATATTTTACCTAAATAAACCAAATCGAACAACCAAATAATAAATCTTGTATACTTATGAAAAAATAATCAAATAATTTCAAGCTCAACTAATAATATTGATAGTAGAATAATAGTTAAACGGGTTGTCGTGTCGGATTCGGGTTAACATGTTCGACCCTAATCCAACTTGTTTAATAGACGAATAGTGCCGAGTTGAAAACCTTAACCCAAGCTAATGTCGGGTTAGCGGGTCGTGTTAATTTTTACCACCCCTATGTAAAAGTGACCCTTTTAACTTATATGGTGATTCCTTTAACTTAAAAATTGACATTTTTATGGTAAAAAGTATATGGTGGACTTAACACAAACTTTATTATAAGACGGTCTTATGCAAGACTTTTTAATTGATGGGGGTGGATGGAGACAGAAAGAATAGGGAACGGGGAATGGAAGAAGAGAGAAAAGATGGGTCAATTAGGGTTAATTAAGGTTTATTAATGGAAGTAGAGATTAATTACTAACAAAGTTGACGACCTAAATTAATTAATAAGGGTATTATAATGTATTTAGATGAAATTGATTGGTATGGTGAATTTTAAAAATAATAAAGGTATTTGGTGAATAAAAAATTTACTCATATATATGATGAAAAATCTATTTGTTTAATGTGTGATCATGATCACATGTTAAAATTATAAATATAATTTATTAAAGAAAAAACTATAAGAGATATATATGATTATGGACATTGTAAACCCATCAAGGAGGATTATTAATTTCACAGTATTTACATACTTTAAGTATGAAAATATTTATTCTTATTATTTGTATTTTTGGTGAAAACCGCATAGGACAATGACATGAAGATTATTCAATCTCATATCTTGAGTACCACCTCATAGAAACATCCACATAAAAAATTAAAAGTATGCATTCTATTCTGAATTTGTGACATGAGTCTTTGGTCACACTCTTCGATAACAAGTGCAACGAAAATTTAGGGAACATGAGTTTCTTAAAGTGTAATATTTTTCTTATTGTCACATTATTAACGCAAAGTCAATGCTGTTAAATACCGCTATTAATATGGCCATTTTTGGGGCGAAACTTGTAAGTGTTCACTTGTTCTATTCTTTTTTATTAAGCTTCAATATCATTGGAGGGTAGCTAATAAAATCCTTTTTAGCATATATGCTTGCACCTATTGGCATTGTATTGCTGTACTCACCTAACTACCTTGAAGATTCTGTAGTTCGACTAAGAGATACCGTATAGAATATTTGTGTCTACAAAAAATTGATGGTACTCACGTTAGAAATTAATTCATCTAAATTATTTTTGTTGGTTATATGCGATAATCATTGCAATTATTCAACTTAACATTATATTATTAAGTCTTATAAATAATACTATAGAAGTATATATTATTGCATGCAAGTTGGGTTTTGAAAATTGTTTGTTAAGCCAACTATCAATGCAAAAAATGTATTTGCTGCTAATAGATGGCAAGGACGTCATAGCAAATGCTATAATGGCAATGGACAATGGTTATTAATGGCTTATCTCGACTAAGGGAAGGTCAAGTGAAGGGAATGGATTCAATTCATTCAAACTAAAATGAAAATTCCTAAATTCTTACTATAGCTTTTATGATTTATCTTGCAGCTTATTTCAGGTTATCAACTAACTTTAAATTTGTTGTTATGATTTGTCTCAATCAGGTTATCAACTACCTTTAAATTTGTAGTTAAGATTTGTCTCAGTCAGGTTATCAACTATCTTTAAATTTGTTGTTATGATTTATCTCAATAAATTGTATCATTCTTGTCAAAAAAAAAATTGAAATAAACTATGAAAGTACATTATATTAGACTGTAGTGTTCAAGAACTGGAGGGATTGAATAAACTTTTGGAGGTAGATTTTAAAGGAAGATTCTTTGTATCAGATGTCTCTTTCTCTCCATTCATTTTTAATGCAAAGAGTGCTTCTGTTAACTACCTCTTAAACCTTGGGTTGGGCCGTTGGGGAAGGAAGTTGCCTTGGAGTGGCGGTGATTTTATGGTCAGTTTGGTAGTCAGTTATATATGGTGGTAGCCGGTAATAGTAATACATTTTAGTGCAGTTTCACATTAATATTTATATAGTAATTATTTCTTTCCCAAACATGTGTTTTTCTTAATCATTTTGCCTTACTATCCATTAACAATAATTTAGACTTGATATTGAGTAAAAATGGAAAATTGTCAAGAAAATCACATGTTTGGATTAAGATTTTATTAATATGGTAATGAATAGAGGATTTTTCATGCAAAATATATATAATTTTATTACCATTAGTCCATTAATTACCTCGTTGCCTACCAAACAAGAGGTTAAGAGTTTAGGGGGCGTTTAGTTTGGGGTTTTTAGGAAAGGGTAAGAGAATCAAGTAACTTGATTCCCTTACTTGTTCTTTGTTAAGAATATGATCGATCATTCCCTTTACCCTCTCATTTCCTCCACATTCCTCTACTTTTATTCCGCACACTCCGCAAGGTTTCACTTACCATTTCTTTCTTCTACTCCATGGGTGAATTTGACCAATCATTAACCACTTCCTCAACCACCAGAACCACCAATAATCCAGCCACAGAACCACCACATCAACCGAATGCACCACCCCATCAACTGAACCACCACTCCAAGCACCCTAACCACCATTACCGCCATCGAGACCACCATTATCGCCAATGAAACCACCACGTCAACCGCTAAAATCACCATATGCCACCGAAACCACCAACCCATGCACCGAAACCACCACCCCATCCACAGAAGCCACCTCTCCATCCAAACCCACTCACACGAAAAAAAAAACGTAACCCAACTAAAAAAACCAAACTCCAATAATTGATTATGACTTTAGATGGTCGAATTCGGCCATAAAAACTTCAAATCTGAAGTTTTTAAAGTCGAATTTTACCTTTAAAATCTCAAATGCAGCCTTTAATAGTGTTAGAGAAGGAAAAGAAGGAAGGGGGGACTCGTGATGGGCGGTGATGAGGTGGCAGTGGTGAGGGCCAACAGTGATGGGAGGCAGTGATAATAGGCGGCGATGCTGGGCGGCAGTGAGAGGGCGACGGTGAAGGGTGGGAATGGTGGTACTTGGGAGAGAGAGAGGAAGAATGTGAGGAAAAATAGTGAAAGGAGGAAGATGAGTTCTCAAACCAATTAACAACATTTATAATCAAAGGGTTTTCTTTTCCTTTCTCTCCTTGTTTCTCTTTCTTAAACCCTTTTTCCCTTTTCCCCTTTATGAACCAAACGTCATCTTAGAGGAAAAACCCTTAGCTCTTCCTTAGCAATTAGTAGATGTTAGTATGAGGTGTAGGATGAGCATCCTACACCAGGTCCAAAACGCAAAGAAACAAGAATAAAACGCACGCTTTTGGTTAATGGGTTGGCAGCCAATGTACATGTCCTTATTTACAATGTACATGCATAAGATTGAAAAAGTAACTGATTTGACATTAACTATTCACCATTTAATAACTGATTTGATGTCAACTGCCATCCCTTTGCCCGATAAACTGTTCATTATTTCTCTTCCACACTCAACCTCCATCATTTTCTCTCAACATTTTCTCTCTCCAACATTTTCTCTCTCCAAAAAAAATCCAACATTTTCTCTCTCCAAAAAAAAAAACCGAAACTCTTGCAATCCACTACAATTATCTTCCATAACCTCCACATTCAAAAATCTTCCACCATTAAAAGTTTTACTAATTGCATTTACAATTCGGTACAATTATCTTTCACCATTCAAAAAAATTGGTCTCTTGCGTTTATGGCACCTCCAAAAAGGAAATCAGCACAACCACCACAATCAAGGAAACCCAAAAAAACTGTACTTCCTTGCCCAAGACCACTGCAAATCATTCCTCCATCTCCACAACTAACCATGGGTGGCGAAATTGAGTAAGTTTCTACTCCTACCATGTTTAATGATTTCGTTTTATAAATTTCGTTTTTTTTTTTAAGTTTCGTTTTTTTTGGGGGGTTGCAAGAACACAAAATTGAAAAAAAAACTTTGCATGTCTGTTATGGATTGAAGCCAATAATGTACAAAGAAACATAAAAGAACTATGTTGCTGTACATTAAACAAATCAAAATGTACACTGATATTGATTTTTACTTCATATTACTTACATTGTTGTACATTAAGTGAAATTGATTGTACACTATTTGGGGTAAAGGTACAAATGATAGACTATGGTTGTACATTGAAATTGAATATATGTACAATGACACTGACAGTCCCACAAGTGAGAGTGAAACATTTCATGCAACTAGGATGCCAAATGAATACTTTTATTCTTTGATGTTTCTTTGTACATTATTGGCTTCGTGGTTGTTCATTAACAACACCAAAATGTACATATATCTACCACTCCCGACAAGTAAGTATATTTGGTGAGAATTCCTCAAATGTACATTGGTCATGCAAAAGATGTGTTATATTGTGTATGTTCTTTGTACATTAACCAAATCAAAATGTACACCGATATCTCTTTTTACTTCATATTAATTACATTGTTGTACATTAAGTGAAATTGATTGTACACTATTGGGGGTAAAGGTATAAATGATAGACTATGGTTGTACATTAAAATTGAATATATGTACAATGACACTGACAATCCCACAAGTGAGAGTGAAACATTCCTTTGTACATTATTGGCTTCGTGGTTGTTCATTGGTCATGCAAAAGATGTGTTATATTGTGTATGTACAATCACGAACCCCCTTCTTGAAGGGGTGCGTGTACAATGCATTAACCAAATTGTACATTGTAAATGCTTTGTTGTTCACTATTTTATGTTTGGTGTAACAATTACAGCCCTCTTTCTACTGAGAAGGAAACAGGACCCACTCCTGCAGTTGCTGAGAAGTGAGTACATTTTTCTCTTTACCCCTTACTTGTACATTCGTCTTTGCATTTCTGTTCATTTTAGAATGTTTTGTATGCAATGATAAGCCCATTACATTGTTTTTTGCATAGTTGTTCATTGTGGAATGTTTTTTGTACAATGATAGGCCCATTACCACTGAAAAGGAAAAGGATCCTACTACTGAAAAAGAAAAGGATCCTACCACTGAAAAGGAAAAGGATACAACTGACAAGTGAGTAAATTTTTGATTTAAAGATCATTGTACATTGGTAGTTTCCAAGTTGTTCATTGTTGAATGGTTGATGTACAATGACAGGCCAACTTTTACTGAAACGGAAACAAGTCCACCAAATACTGAAATGTAAGTGGTTGTACACTGATATTACACTTGTGTTCATTGTATCTCAGAAACATTGCCTTTCTTTGGTATTCTAAGCAAATACATACAACTCTCAATTAATTAGTTTGTTTAGTATTTATTGTACATTGTTGTACATTAAGTGAAATTAATTGTACACTATTGGGGGTAAAGGTACACAAATGATAGACTATGGTTGTACATTAAAATTGAATATATGTACAATGACACCGCCATCCCCACAAGTGAGAGTGAAACATTCCTTTGTACATTATTGGATTCGTGGTTGTTCATTAACAACACCAAAATGTACATATATCTACCATCATTCGACAAGTAAGTATATTTGGTGAGAATTCCTCAAATGTACATTGGTCATGCAAAAGATGTGTTATATTGTGTATGTACAATCACGAACCCCCTTCTTGAAGGGGTGCGTGTACAATGCATTAACCAAATTGTACATTGTAAATGCTTTGTTGTTCACTATTTTATGTTTGGTGTAACAATTACAGCCCTCTTTCTACTGAGAAGGAAACAGGACCCACTCCTGCAGTTGCTGAGAAGTGAGTACATTTTTCTCTTTACCCCTTACTTGTACATTCGTCTTTGCATTTCTGTTCATTTTAGAATGTTTTGTATGCAATGATAAGCCCATTACATTGTTTTTTGCATAGTTGTTCATTGTGGAATGTTTTTTGTACAATGATAGGCCCATTACCACTGAAAAGGAAAAGGATCCTACTACTGAAAAAGAAAAGGATCCTACCACTGAAAAGGAAAAGGATACAACTGACAAGTGAGTAAATTTTTTATTTAAAGATCATTGTACATTGGTAGTTTCCAAGTTGTTCATTGTTGAATGGTTGATGTACAATGACAGGCCAACTGTTACTGAAACGGAAACAAGTCCACCAAATACTGAAATGTAAGTGGTTGTACACTGATATTACACTTGTGTTCATTGTATCTCAGAAACATTGCCTTTCTTTGGTATTCTAAGCAAATACATACAACTCTCAATTAATTAGTTTGTTTAGTATTTATTGTACATTAGTATTTGCATAAATGTTCATTGTGGAATGTTCGTTGTACAATGCCAGTCCCCCCGTTACTGAATCAAGAACCACTGCTGACAAGTAAGTACACTATTTAATCTACTCCTTGGTTTGACATTGTTTTTTGCATAGCTGTTCATTCTGGAATATTTTTTGTACAATGATAGTTGCCTAGTGAGTACATTGTACACTGATAGTTGCGTAGTTGTACACTGATAGTTTCCTAGTTGTTCATTGTTGCCTAGTTGTTCACTGATAAGTGAGTACATTGCACACCGATAGTTGCCTAGTTGTTCATTGTTGCATGTTTGTTGTACAATGCCAGGGCCACCCGTATATTCATAATCTTTTTTAATGTTCATTACATCTAATGATATGTTCATTAACCCAAGGCGGAACAACATTGTACATTTTTTTAAAGTTCATTGTACACTGATAGTTGCCTAGTTGTTCATTGTTGCATGTTTGCTTGTACAATGTCGGGCCCCTATTCTTGGCGGAAGCAATTCCAAAGAAATCTTGAGATGTAAGTGGTTGTACACGATAACGTACATTGTGTTCATTTTATCTCACAAACATCTATCAACTTTGTGATTCCCTGACTAACAGACCAATATCACAACCATCACAACCATCATCAACACCTCACAATTCTGAACAAATACCTACACAAAATCTCAAGTAATTAGTCTCGTTTCCCCTACGGTGTACATTAGTGTATTATTGATGTACACTTTGCATATACTTATATGTTCATTGTCTATACATACATTAGTATTTCATAATGTACATCACAAAATCTTTTTAATGTTCATTACATCTAATGATATGTTCATTAACCCAAGGCGGAAGAAAAAGGGCCCTACAAAGAAAGACGCAAAATCCACTCAAGATTCAAAACGAAGAACCCCCGAGAAGATGATGAAGAGTAAGGGATATGTTTATATTATATATAGTTGATGTACAATGGACATCTATGATTTGTACAATAGGATTGTATTAATGTTCATTGCATCGACACTATGTACATTAAATATTGTCATGAAGGGTTCCACTTGCGGTGTTGAGGGCCAAGGCAATGAAAAATGCCCAAGTGTATGTTCTTTGTACAATACAAATATTTATATGTTCAATGAGAATATGTTTATGATCTTTTGCTGACTAATTTTGCACCTACTTCTTACAGCGCCCAACCCCATAAGAGAAGAAAGATTGCAGAGGCTGCTAAGGGCAAGGACAAGGGCCCTTCTACAACTTCCAAGGCCGCCAAGGGCAAGGCCCCGGTTGAAGCTACTCCCACAAAGGCCGGGAAGAGGAAGGCCCCAGAGCATCCCCCGAAAATCAAAATTGCCAAGGGCAAGGGTAAAGCTACAGTTGAGAGTTCAGCCCCCAAACAAAAGAAGTCTACTCGCCTGGTAATATGATCAGTATACATATGTATATGTACATTATTAATGCATGAAAGTACAATAGTATTTTATTGAATGTTCACTTGTCATGACTAATAATATGTACATTATTGTTTGATTGAATGTTCACATCATATGACTAAATGTATAATGTTCAAGCAAGACTGTTCAATTACTATGATTGAATGTACAATGTTATTATGTCTGAATGTTGAATGTTGAATGTTTGATTGAATGTTGTTATGCCTGGTTGTCCAGGTTTTTTTATAGATCTGATTTTATTCTGTGTACATTACGGTGTCCTTAATGTTCACTTGTGTATAATTATATGTACATTAGATTTATCTCGCCTCTGTGTACAATGTGGTTGCTTGGATATTCATTGCATATGCTGAAATGTACATTGGATGTTCACTTATTATGCCTCATAATTTGTACATTACTGTTTGACTTTCAAATCACATCATCATATGACTAAAATGTACAATGTTCTAGCAAGGTTGTTCACTTACTATGATTGAATGTACAATCTTGTTATTTATGAATGTTCAAGGTATTCTTTGAAACTGATATTTTTCACTGGTAATGATTCAAAATATGTACATTATTGTTTGACTGAGTGTTCACTGGATTTGACTCAGTGTACAAGATTGTTCAATTACTAAGCTTGAATGTACAATGTTGGTTATGATTCAAAATATGTACATTATTATTTGATTGAATGTTCATTGTATAGCACTCGATGTACAATGTTGTTATGCCTGGTTGTCCAGGTTTTTTTATAGAGCTGATCTTATTCTGTGTACATTACAGTGGCCTTAATGTTCACCGTGTTTAAGTAAATGTACATTAGATTTATCTCGCCACTGTGTACAATGTGGTTGCTTGGATGTTCATTGCATATGCTGAAATGTACATTGGATGTTCACTTATTATG
Organism: Beta corolliflora; assembly: GCA_947648045.1. Taxonomy (NCBI): domain Eukaryota; kingdom Viridiplantae; phylum Streptophyta; class Magnoliopsida; order Caryophyllales; family Amaranthaceae; genus Beta; species Beta corolliflora. The sequence goes on along the minus strand of CANSZD010000206.1, from coordinate 116,180 downwards.
ACTCATAATATGTACATTATTGTTAGACTTTCAGATCACATCATATGACTACATGTACGATATTCTAGCAAGATTGTTCACTTACTATGATTGAATGTACAATGTTGTTATTTCTGAATGTTCAAGATATTCTTTGAATATTTTGACCTATGTGTACAATGTGGTTGCTTGGATGTTCATTGCATATGCTGAAATGTACATTGTAGGGAAGTACCTGTTGATGTGAAGCCCTCTATTAAAAAATCAACAACTGCTACTCCTGCTGAGCTCTCTGTCAAGGTCAGGCAAAGCACTATTCCATTCCAAACCTTCCTGACTGCTATTAGTGAGCAACCTGCAAAGAGGCAAACAATCATTGATATGGGGTTCGGTGGTCTCCTTGAATTAGACATGCCAAGGAATGACCCCATCTTCTGTGCTAAGCTCCTTAGCGGTACTGTGTGGGTAGTGGCTGCCTCTTGCTTCGCCGAGGCAGGGAAATCGATATCAGGGAAATGGATGTCCATTTGGTGTATGGGCTCCCCCTGGGAGGGTTGGAGGTTGATGAGAGCAAGGAGAGTGATGCTGAATATAAAGTGATGCTAGAGGGGTGGAGGGCATATGTTGGCGTCCAGAGGGGTTCCCCATTCATTTCTACGCTAGCGACGCACCTTGCCGATCCCGCGGTGCCTGTCACGGACAACTGGAAGAGGACCCTCCTAGTCATGGCCGTAAACTGCTGCATTAAATCAACCCAAAACCCCCAGCCTCTCACACATTTCTTGACAGCTTCCATGGACGTCAACAACATCCCAAACTACAACTGGTGCAAGTACACCACAGATTCTTTGCTTCATTCAGCTCGTGCTTGGCAACAGGACACAACTAGATTCTTTACTGGTCCTATGGCTTTCTTACAGGTACACATATGCCACGTAATACTACATTGATATTTCTTGTTGTTTAATGATCAATAGTTCACTTCATGTTGTACACTGGTTTTAGCTCAATAATCACTGTTATATTACTTATTGTACACTAATATTGTTGTTCACTGCCTTCACTTTATTGTACACTGATATTATTGGTGTTGTACAATATTCACTTACTGAATGTTCAATTATTGTTGTACACTGCCTTGTATGTACATTGGTTTATATCTTAGTGATCACTTATTTCAATGGGGTACAAATCACTGTAACATTATTGTATGTACCTGAATGTTCAATATGTATCAACATGGTCCATTATTCTTTGACAAGTATAGAGACTACCCAGCTAAAATCGTAAGTACCAAGTGAATTCCTCAAGTACTACCTCATGTTTTTTACAATATTCTCACCTATCTCTTGTGTGCAGGCCATTGGTTATGGTAGGTTTTTGGTATCCCTTGGCTTCAACATGATTACAAGTCCTCTAAAGCCTCGCATAGTGGAAATGCCATGGAGAACTAACAACAACACTTTGGATTGTGGCATTTTTGCGATGCGACACATGGAAAAATATAACGGCGAATGGGAAACCAACTTTGAAACTGGCCTGGAAGCTGATAATGTAAGCAATTCTTTCATCATGGTCATTGTTCAATTCTTGATATACATGATATACTTCTATATATGCTAATATTCCCACACTTTGAAACTGTGTACATTGTAGTTACTTATATGTTCACTGCATTTGTTTTATATGTACACTTTGAAACAACCTTTTTGACTGCATGTTCCCCAACCTAACAAAATAAATTTGGTACTCAGTTTGACAGGATCAAACAACTGAGGATTCAGTACTGCATTGACATTCTCATGAGCAAAGTCAACAACCGTGCATCTTGGGTTGCGGATAGTGCCAAAGCACGGGCTAAAGGGAAATGCCAAGACACATAGATGCATTCACGTACTTTTTGCAGACAATTGACAGAGTTCCTTTTTGGGCTATTAAACAATCTACATTGATGCTATGTATGCAACACATGGTTCCCCCCCCCAAATCCATTTCTAGAAATACTTTTGTGTTAACAAAAACATACCAATGCTTGTTACTCCCTTTCTAGATTACTTTTGTATAGCTACTAACTTTTGGGTTAACAAAACATACCAAATCTTGTATCACATTACTCCCTTTCTAGAATACTTTTGTATAGCTACTATCTTCAAACTATTTGACATATATACTCTCACGTGTGTGATTTGAACAATTTTACATCACATTACATAAAAATACAATGCTCTTTACTACCATTTTTATATTGTACATTATCATTATTTCCATGTTCACTCGGTTGTTGCGTTGTTCACTACCTACGGTTATTATAAATACAAATTCTAAACATTGTATTACGATGCTTAACATCACCTTCAAATAATAACAACCTCGCTTTCGGGTGATTTGAACACTCAATTGTGTGACTTTAACACTTTTGCATCACATTAGATACAAAATACTAAGCTCTTTACTAATATTTTTTACATGTACATTATCATTACTTTCATGTTCACTAACTACACTTAATATATAGATAAATTCTAAACATTGAATAACTTAGCATCACCTTCAATTAAAAACAAGCGCTTTTTGGTGTATTAGACCAAGTACAACGTGAATGAGCTACATGAATTACAAAAATAAATTAGTGTATCAACAACTCATTCATGGTGGACTACGTTTCATTTCCCAAAGAGCTCTTCAAAATATTCATGTTAGATGTCCAGATACCACGTCTCAATTCCCAAAAAGCTTCTCACAATATTCATGGTAGACATCCAAAGCAGCTTTATGATGCGGCTGCTCAACTTTACTACCTTCCTCGGGGATGTGGTTAATAGGAAAATAATCGTCGGGGCCATAGATATCAAGAAGAGACTTGTTGTGTGTTGAGTGAGCTACGATACTTTCTTCATGGATATCAATGTATTCTCGTATGAGACAAAGTTAGTCAAGCTAAACTAATAAAAGCCCAATTAATCATTTTAATACAATGAATATTTACCATATTGTTATTGTACAATCTTACTACATGCAAAGTACATAGCACCGTGAAAAATGTACATCGTTCCAAAAGCAATCATACACAATTGGGATAATGTACACAACATAATATTAGGGTACACAACATAATAACAAAGTACATGGAACCATAGCTATTGTACATCACACAAAAAACAATCTTACACAAATAGACTATTGTACACACATATAATATCAGTGTAAATATGCCATCATAGTATCCTATTATCCACATAACTAGAGAATGATCATGTAAACTTAAGAGATGAACATTTGGGCAATTGAAATGTACAAATGGTACCTGGACAGATTTCTGCGCTTTTGCCTTGTTCCTAATTGCAGCTATCTCAGCAGTTTTTTTCCAACCTTTTAGCCTGTTCACCTGCTTTTCCACAGTGCTTTTCAACCTTACATTTGTAGTTCCTTTCTTCCTCTTTTTAGGTGGATCTTTCACAACAGGATATAACAAATTTTTCACAGCATCAATTGTGATTGATTCATCAACCTTCCCAATAAGGGACTCAACCTTTATCTTCAAATCACTAAAAGCATTCTCCACAACCTTTCTAGCAGCTATGTCATGTTGGCTTGAATTTATTATTGAAAAAGCATCCCTTGTAGTTTGAACACGCCACACCGACGCTTGAAGAACATTTACATCCTTGTCAGCTTCATCGTCCACTCTTGTACACATAGCATGTTTTGCCCATCTACCCAAAATGTATCTCTGGGGGATTTTTTCCACATTGTGTATGTGAAAAATCCTCAAAGAATGAGAACATAATAGACCCATTTCAAGTGAAATACTTGCATGTGCAATCAATTGTCATAATTTGTTGGTCAAATTTAACAAGGTGCATTAGATATTCTTTCTCAGTGCGCCCCACATGGTATTCAAAGAAAGGCGGGTCATACTTGAGTAGTTTCTGGCAAAACGATGCGCCTCTTATGAAATTTTCCTCAAATGTCAAATAGACAGCCACAGTGTATAACTTCTTGGCCTCATTGAGTAACTTAACATCTACAAATGCTAGATGTTTGTTACCATTTAGGGCATGGTAATCTTCACCATTCTCCCTATCCCTCCACTCCTCAACAACATCTATAAAAACTTTGTAGAAATCGCACAGGCCTTGCATCCTATGAAGCCTTTCATTCAAAGAATGGTTGGTGGACTCACTTCTTTGAGAAGACAGCACCCCCCCAGAGAAGTAATCCTTGGAGTAAACCGGGCACCACATCTTCCTTAACTTGTACAACCTAATCAACCAAGGACATGCAAGCACAATTGTACTTGGTAATCATACTGTATATACAAGACGGTGAACATTTGTTAGATACATAATGATCATTTGCCTTAAACCAAAGGAACAAGTTAAGTAATACGGTGAACATAAATTTACAAAGCAAAAACCATCCTTTACCTTTTCCAAAAGAGTGCTTAAACTCACTCTTGGTCTCACATTGTTTTAGAACATAATTGAATAGATCCACAAATCCAGCCTTTCGCCTCAAGCCTTTTATATTGTTAATGGAATTTTTCCCTATGTGCCATATACACAAACGATGTATAACATTAGGAAAAACAATGCTTATAGCCTTGGCCATGGCGGCATCTTGGTCGGTCATAATGGTTATGGGTGACCTACCTCCCATACTTTTCAAAAAAGATTCAAACAACCACACAAAAGAATCGGTATCCTCGTTTAATAGGAAACCAACTCCAAACATCACATTCCTTTGGTGATGGTTCATCCCAACAAAGGGGCCACAAATCATCCCATACTTGTTGGTGCGGTACGTCGTATCATGAACAACTAAATCCCCAAACACCTCATAATCCTTTTTCATTCTTCCATCTCTCCAAAAAAAACTGATTAAGTGCCCTCCAGCATCTAGTCGAACATCATAATAAAAATCACTTTCGTCTGCTTGTCTTTGTGTAAAGTTCTTAATCAGTTGGTTACTATCACAACCATCAAGTTCTTTTTTTCTTTGAGCAGCAACTGCATCATAGGCATCCCTGTTCGCGAATCCAAGATTGGCAGATCCCCCCGCTTCCTTCCTCAATACGCGCACAGCTTCAACAACCCCAACCCCACAACTTCTCAAATTATTAATCATGTGCAACTGTTCGACGGTAACTTTCCTATGAGATCTTATTAAATGTCTTTGTTTCAATGGCACCATGGGGTGATTGTGAATCATGTGGTGCTTAGTAACAATAAATAACCCAGACTCTTTGGAAACATCAAATTGAATATATGCTTTACATCCACAACGTTGATCAAGCTTAGTATATGCCTGTGCCAAAAAGAACATAAAGTATACTCCAGTGAACAATAGGTGTGAATTAATAATCATCACCATGTCAAACACTAATATAAAAAATTATGCCAATGTACATCTTTACCCAAAATATTTTAAACACCATAATTTACACCAAATAAAATAACTATCTCGTGTTTACTAATTTATAAAGTATCCAAACAATAATAAAAAAGTTATACCTTGTGATAAACACATTTTACATTTAAACCACATACACTAATATAAAAAAAAATAACTAATATACAAGGATAATGTACGCTATATTAAAATAATATATAAAACCCCCTTAAATTACACTATATAACAATAAACTACATCATGTTTACTAATTTACATTACATGAAAAATACCCACTAACATGTAAACTTACATATACTAATTTTTAAAAAAAGGAGCATATACTATACTACAATGTACCTATTATCATAACTATTATAACCATTACCTACATTAAACAACACACAACAAAAAAACATACCTTAGGCAGACCACCTTTTGTGTCCTTCAACCCTTCACGACTACAAACTAAAAAACGTTGTCTGATGGTCTTTGTATCATACCTCCAAGAAAATTTGGCCTTGCGGATCCCAAATCCACATTTAAATGCATAGTCATTGTATAATTTGTAAGCTTCTTCGTCATTGGCAACCTCTTTGTGTATCAATTCAGGTGTCTCAGACTCAACATATTCTATAGACACAAAAAAAACAAAAAAACAAAACTCAATATGGGTATTAAAATAAAAGGTCAACACATAACAACATCATTATAACCTAGTAAATGTACATGAAAGTCAACAAAGTGTACATGAAAAGTACGTGCATGTACATGCAACTATAGGTGGAGCTAATAATAAAACAAAGGTACCACAACCAACGCATATAAGGATAAATCACAATGTACACTGATGGTCATTACTTTGATCACTGAAAATCCCCAAATGTACACTCGTATATTATTGTACACCAAACCACATGCATTTGTACATTAAAAAAATTGCTTCAGCAAATAAATACCATTATTTCCTGGTAATTCATCTTCTTCTCTTTCTCCTCCATCCCCTAAATCTCCCATTGCATTAGAAGGAATAACATTATCAAATAAAATTCCATCATTTTCACTTATATTTTCCATTTTGCAAATTGAGTATCATAAAACATGCAAAGTTTTACAAATGCAAAACAGAAAATCAAACCAAGTATCAACTTTTGGGAATTTATGATAGAAATAAATGAAAATCAGGGAGAAATTAATGAAGAACAAAATAAATAAGAGAGAGAATTGAAATGCTTCTTGCAAAATAAATGAGAGAGAAAATTGAAATGCTTCTTGCAAAATAAATGAGAGAGAAAGAGAGTGAATGATTGACTGATGTAAGCAACAAAGTACAAAATGATAGTGCATGTGAGAGCTGGCCCACTTTCAAAAGAACCGCCAAAAGCCAGCCAAATTTTTGCTCCCCTAAAAAACATCAAACGACACCGTTTAGGGGAAGGTGTAGGATGCTCATCCTACTCCCCTCCCCAGGATCTAATTTGCGCTTCCTTAGTAGGCGAGCTTTTGTCTGAAGTGATGTAAAAGTATGTTCAACTTAATGTTACTTTTTCAGAAACATTATGAAACGTACAGAAAAGATTCAAAGAAATTAAGAAAAAATTATTAAAGATAAGTTGAATCGACCCGAAATTTGTATATATTCCAAACATAAAAGCAAAACTTGTGATTTTTCACTCGCATCTTACAAGGTTTGTTTAGAGTTTATTATATCATTTGATTTAGAAATTAATTTGGCATTAATATTTGGAGAATTTACTATATATAATCCATATTTACCCCCATCATATCAAAATAATCATGATTTTGTATTATTTTGGGATAATCACAAGTTTAGGAGGAATTTCTCACAATATAATCTGATGTCATGATATTCCTATATATGAACAATAGAAGTGGGTTAACAAACGCAAGAAAAATAAATTTTTGGATTTTTAGGGAAAGTTTCCAAAAAAGCACTTGAGATTATTCATGAATAATTGAAAATAGAGATTGTTTTAAGAAGACGGTTGAAAGATGGAATCATTTATGTTAGATTTTAATTTCCTTAACTATATTATAGAAAATTTCCAATTTCAATAGTATTTCTCATTTTGTAAACCCATTCACAAAGATTAGCATAGGGTTAATTATTCTAAAGACCGTACCGCCTTAGCTAGCTCATCACCAACGTCAAACACCACTACAACGCAAACTAGCCAACCACCAACAAAATGGTTACCACTAAATGACCACCGAGTCCTTCGCCAAAGGGATGAGATCGAGTGGGGTTTAATAACATGGAAGAAAGGGTCGAAGAAACACTGGAATGGGGAAGGGGGGAGGAAAACAAATTGGGGGTTGAATTTTAGGATCTTTTATTTGTAATTAGGTTTTTATATATTTCATAATAGTAATTTTAATGATGTCAAAACTGGTAGCTCTTTCTCGGGTTGTTAAAATATATTTTATCCGCAATCTGGCCGATCCAAAATTTAGGGTATCCAATCCCGTTTTTTAGATTTCGGTTACGAACAAGAAAACTTTTATTTTCGGTATTCGAAATATCCGAATTTATTTTAAAATAATTTTTTTTTTAAAGACAATTCTGGAACTTTGAAATAAACCTAGGGCAAACATCCATACATCAAAAAATTTCACACGCGCCAAATTCGTTCCCTAATCTCAAACTCAAAAATCCTCATCCCCACTCCGGCACAATGGCACTCCCTACTCCCTGGCGGCCGCAGTCTCGTATTCACCATTCCCTCTTCACGACGATGGCCAGCTGGCCACCACCAATCCACCGACTCTTTGCACTTCGCAACCCTTCCTCTTCCACTCCTCACCACCATCCCTCTTCAGCTCTTCGCACTTCGCACACCACCAACCCATCTTCGCACCGGTCACCGCCTCACCGGCCGCCATACGAGCAACCTAGAAAATGGCAATATATACTACCTCCATTTTGTTTTAAATGCAACATTTGGAGTGGCGTGAACTCCTAGTTGAAATTTCTTAATGTGAGATTAAGAAACACTACTACAGAATTCACGATTTGCGTCTGACTATTTGCGTCGCACGAAAGAGCAACTGACGCAAATGACACATGTGCGTCGGATCCTACAGAAAATCCGACGCAAATAGCCTAGCAGGGATTATACAGGCCTGTTTTGCGTCACTGTGTGCGTCGCATTAAGATTTCATGTGACGCAAATAAGTCATCTGCGTCGGACCATAGGCCCATCCGACGCAGATGACGTTTCGTATACAGCCCACAAGTTCCCAGCCTGTACTTAGTCATCTGCGTCGGATCATAGGCCCATCCGACGCAGATGTTTTGTATCCCGCCCAATATTTTATTATTTAGTCATCTGCGTCGGACCATAGGCCCATCCGACGCAGATGACGTTTCGTATACAAGCCCAAAATCCCAGCCTTGCTTAGTCATCTGCGTCGGACCATAGGCCCATCCGACGCAGATGACGTTTCGTATACAAGCCCAGTATCCCAGCCTTGCTTAGTCATCTGCGTCGGACCATTGGCCCATCCGACGCAGATGACTTGTATCCCGCCCATTATTTAGTCATCTGCGTCGGACCATAGGACCATCCGACGCGAGATGACTCTTTATTTCATGTTTTATTTTTCGTATCCCGCCCATCGGTTGCCAATATTCACAAACACTACTCGCACTTCTCTCTCTCATGCGAATTCCCACAAACACTCGCCGCGGCTGCCGAAGGACATCTCCCCGTCGCGCCGCCGCCGTGCTCCGAGCATCACCTCTCGCCGGCGCTCCTCCTCCTCTTTCTCTCACTCACTCTCTCTCTCTTGCACTCCTCTTTCTCTCACGCACTCACTCTAACGTCGCCGTGCTCACGTCGCACAGCGCTCCCCCGTCGAGCCGCACTCCCCCGCTGCTCGCCGTCGCTCGCTGTCGCGTCTGAGTTGCTTTCCATCTCCCCGTCTCCGGCAATGTAAGTCTTTTTTTTTATTTTTTTCAATTTTCTGTCTCAATTTATGTCTTTTTTTTTTATACCAATTTCTGTCTTTTTTTTTTTGGAATTTTTTCCTTATTTTTGCTAGATCTTAATCAAGGAGTTTGTGATTGTATTAGTAGAGTGATTGTAGTTTGTAGTTTAAGATTGAATTTTAATATTGAATTTAGGATGTTTGTAGTTTAATTTGTAGTTTGTAGTTTAAGATTTTAAGATTATATTTAGGATGTTTATAGTTTGTAGTGCTCATGAATTTATATAGTTTGTAGTGCTCTAAAATACTTCCTTTCTACTATATAATTATATTCATAAGTCATTCTTGTTTTTTACCATTGATCTTAATAATTCTACTTTAATCTTAATGTTGTTTCTTAATTTCTAATTTGTTAATGTCTTAATATTAGATAGTTGATGTTTATGAGTTATGACTTAATCACTATTTAATTTGTGGGTTGGTTAATGCCCTAATGCAGTTGCCACATTCCATCTTCTACTTGTCGGCTGGTGCTCCAAGCTCACCTCGTTGTGCTTGTCTTCGCTGCTCCTTGAGAGCATAGGTATATATATTATAGCTTTTGCTTTATGTTTATTTGTTTTATTTGTCCCTATAATGTTGAATTATGTGATTGAGAAAGTATATATGAATTGTTTGGTTATGTGATTGGGAAAGCATATGTTGAATTATGACCAAACTTATATGGACATACCTTAATGCGGTGGGGAGGGAAATCTAAGGAATGGATTGGTTTTTGCTGTTTAATTGCAATGTGTGCATCATTGGCCTAGATACTCGTTCGAGGCTTACTCATTAGGAGTGAGTCTTGAATAGTCCCCTGGTTTGGGGATCGTCTTTGGGTTTCTTATCTCACTTAGGATGTGAATGAATGTTTGGTTTTCGATTCTAAGAAAGATCTAGCTCATTTCCCTAAGCGTTCTCACGGGTACATATGTTGATAGTTTACCTACTATCTTCATTGTGTACTTGGAGAACTGTAGGGAAGTCTTTGCCGGATTTTTCTTAGAATTGAAAACTAAATGTTCATTCACTAGTGAGATGAGAAACTCAAGGATGGGTTAGGTTGGAGTGATAAGGACCCAAATGTTCATGACTGCATTTGATAAGACACTTTGAATGATGTGATCGATTGTGTTCTTGTTTGGTGTCTCTAGTGTATGAATATGGATCGAACCTGGATGTATGGTAATCGAATTTCGGCGACATTTCTACGAGGGGTTGATGAATTTATCAGGGTTGCGTTAGAACATCAATCGCAGAATGGGTCAAAGTTAGTCTTGTGTCCTTGTTGTGATTGCAATAACTCTAGGGGGTATCGTGATGTGGATCAAATTAAGGATCATTTGATTCGTCGTGGGTTTAAGAGTAACTATACTAGGTGGACATGGCATGGAAAGTTTTATGATCAGGGTATGAGCTCCACTAGCTTGTGGGATGATTTGCATGTTGATCACATTGATGATGAGGTTGAGGTTGATATTGAAAAAGGAGAGGATGATAATGAGAATGATAGGGTAGTTGATGAGAATGATAGGGTAGATGAGATGTTGCACAATTTGGAGGATGAAGGAACCGATCGTCCGCATATGTATAATAGTATTCTAAGTGCAGCGGACAAACCTATGTATCCGGGGTGTAAGAATTTCACTAAACTTTCTGGCATCCTCACATTGTTCAATATGAAATCGAAGTATAGTTGGACAGATAAAAGTCTCAGTGAGTTGTTCACTTTTTTACAAGAATTGCTACCTGAAGGGAATGAAATTCCTAACTCTACCTATGAGGCAAAGAAATTATTGTGTCCATTAGGTATGGAATATGAGAAGATACATGCATGTCCAAATGATTGTGTGCTGTATCGAAAATAGTTGGTAGTGATCCTTGCACCGATGAGTCTGCACATAGGCACGTAGATCCTTTTATTGACTTGACACTGGTGATATGAATGATGAAATCAAGGAGATGCACCGAATATTTTGCGACAAACCCTCAGATGAGCCTTTTCAATTGCAAGTTCAGAAGGGTACCGTCTTCAACTTTGATAGAGATCATATGATCATTCTCTCACGACAAGATGTTTTTCAACTTCTCACGGGAGCATGGATTAATGTATCCATTTTGCAAGTATTTATGATGTGAGATTTCTCAAACTCTAAACTAATTAACATTGCTATTTATTTTTATTGTTTCTCCTAACTATAAGTGTTTGGATCTTAGGTACTTGGCAGATCAGTCTGAGGAGCATGGAGATAATAATATTGGTTTCATGTATCCAAGTATGATTTCAGCGACCATGATACGCAATCACTTAGATGTCGTGATCAACTACATGGCAAGTTCAATGAAAGCGAATCAATATATGCGTTACATCCTATGTCCATATTTTGAAAAGTATGTTAGTTAAACTAATCTTTACTTTGTTTTATATTTATGAACTTGTGGTTATATATATAAAACATCACATTTTGCTTCATGCCTTAGGGATCATTGGATTCTTCTTGTCATTTGTCTATCTAAGAGAACGGTATATATATTTGATTCGATGAAGAAAGATAGATCCTTAGCTATCAAGATACCGTTGAATACGTAAGTTCATAGTTGTTATACATGTTAATAAGTTTACATGCATTTTATGAAATTTTAAATAATTTATAAATGTTTATAGTAATTAATTGTTACAAAATCTCTATATTTAGTGCATATACAAAATACACGCGGCTTGAAGGATCAAATAAAGGAACTAAATTGTCTTGGACATATATGCGGGTAAAACTCTTATGGTTTTGTATTTGAGACTTTATAATTCTATTTAGGATTTTTTTTCCGATTCTAATATATATCTTAAATTTGGCGTAGTGTGCTCAACAATCGGGAGGAGTGGAATGCGGCTATTTCGTGATGAGATACATGTTTCTAATCATCCGCTTATACTATGAAGCAGAGAATTTGTATGAGGTATATGTATGTTGTAAATTTATTATTTATACTTATAGAATTTTAAAGTATATTAACTAGTTTAATATATTTCTAGGCTTTTTTGTCAAGTCTTGAGCCATACTCCATATATGAGATCAACGACCTCAAAGAACTTTTTGCGGAATACTTTGTACGGGTCGTTACTGAAGCAGACTAAGTTTGATGGTTAGTGTATGTATTTGTAGGTTAGAATAATATTTTGTTACTTGAACCTTGTTGGTTGATTGATTGCAACATTGGTTGCTTGAACCTTGTTGGTTGATTGATTGCAACATTGGTTGCTTGATTGAGATGTATTGAAACAGGTTTTGGTTATATATATGCAAAAATTTCCCAACGATTTCTTGGGTTGTCCAAATTACAAAGGAGACTCTGCCGAATTTTCTGCTCATAATTATTAACATAATGTTTGCTTCGTTTTGAAAATAAAAAAAATAGCTGAAAACAAAAACAAAAAAAAAGCTGAAAAAAAAACAAAAAATATATATTATCTGCGTCGCATGCAGTGCCATATGCGACGCAAATGGTGCTTCATGTGCGTCGCATATGGCACCGCATGCGGCACGAGATGGGTGTGTGCGCGGCGGCCGACGAGGAGCCGGGCAGCCTCATCTGCGTCGCATGCTTTGTGCCATATGCGACGCACATGAAGCACCATTTGCGTTGCATATGGCACTTGCATGCGACGCAGATGAGGCCGCCCGGCCGCTGTGGATGCATGGAGGGGATGGGCATGTGCGTCGCATGCTTGTTGTGGCCGACGCAAATATTTGATTAATTGCGTCGTGTCGTATCCGACGCAGATGGCTGTCTTCCATCTGCGACGAGACCTGTGCCGTCGGACCGGGGTCCGACGCAAATGGGGGTCCCAGGTCCGACGCAAATTGTCATTTTTGTACTAGTGAAAAAGTAAGGGCATGTGATTATGTTTAAGTGGAGAGAGAAAGTGTGACCAAGCACCACCTAATGCCACCACACTGTCACTAGTTATTGCCAACACCACCGCCGGAGCACCACCAGTATCAGTACCTACTGCCACCACCACCGCCGGAGCACCACCAGTACCACTACTTACTACCACCACCACCGTCGGAGCACCACTAGCATCACCAGCTCCACCGAAACACCACCACAGGAACACCACCAGCACCACCAAAACACCACTAGCATCACCAGCACCACCCGAACACCACTAGCGTCACTAGCGTCGCCGAAACACCGCCACCAGCACTTGAACACCACCAAAATCACCGAAATTCACCACCCAAACCACTGAAATCACAACCAAACCAACTAAATCCACCACCAAAACCACCAAAATCCAACCTAAATCACCAAAATCACAACTAAGAGCCCATATCTGCAACTACCAACGGAATTCAACCCATCAAAACCCAAAATTCAACACGCCATAACCAAACTCGAAATTCCAAAATGGTGGTTGTTGAAGATGAATAAAATCAAACTTTATAGTGAGATTCCAAATCGAAACTCCATATGTGAACTTAACTTCAGACTAGAATTTTGGGATTTTGGAAGAAAGTGAAAGGGAGTTAAGCCATTAAGGTTGAATGAAGATGCATTTGTGGTGGTCGAAGGTGATGTTGGCTGCGGAAAGGGTGGCGGTTGGTGAGTTCGACGGTGAAAGGATGGCACAAATGAAATGATGGGACGATTTCTGGAGGGTGGTGGTGGATATAGAAAGTGGTGGCGGGTGGGAGTGAGGAGAGAGAAACTTTAGGGCAGTGATGATGGAGGTTTAGATGATGATGAAGAAGAAAAATGGTGGTGGGTGAGTTGAGGAGATAGAAAGAGAAAGATGATTTGGTTTGTATTGATTTAATTAGTATGATAAGTTTTTGATTAAGGGTTTAATTAGTTTTCATTAGGTATAATTAAGTGTGGTTTAATTTTTTTAGTAAGGGTATTTTCGTAATTTCACAACTAAAAAACTTACCGAAAAATAGAAAGTTTGGAATTGTTGCATTTAATTTAAAACTGCCCAAAATGGAAATTGTTGCATTTAAAACGAAATGGAGGAAGTAGATAGCTTAATTTCATTAGAGATCTGATGTGTAAAATTTTCATTAGATAGATTAATTAGCCCATTCGTGTTCTTCAATTTCTTTTTCTTTTTTTTTTAAATTGTTTATTCACCTACAATTACTACAACAAACGAACTAAAGGTCTAAATTTTACGTTGTTTCACTTACTAGGTAATTGGGTTTGATGTAATTTGTAGCTTTAAGTTATGGTTTAATGTTTAATTAAGCTTAATTGGGGTTTTGGTGCAGTGACTCTATGTAGCAAAGATATTAAAAAAAAGTCAAATGGATCAGATAATCCGAATGTCCAATCGAAAAATTCAGATATCCTAAACTTCGGATACCCAATTTTTTTGGATCGGATTCAGATCGTCTTTTCAGTGATCTGAAATTTCGGACCGGATCGAATAATCCGATATGAACAGTCCTAACGTTCGTGTTTTACTATATATGAAGTTGGAGGGTTAACATGATGATTTGAAATTAAAGTTACATCTAGGAGTTGCCATGAAATAATATATTCTGACAACATTCGTAAATTGGTACCCCTTTTATGTCTGAAATTACTAAGGTCCTATGAAATAATTTTTTTAGTATATTCTTCCTCTTCACATATATACTGAAGTAGTTAAGTTGGATCTTGTAGTCATACATCTATATAATGTTATCACGATCGGAGTCCTACTCTAGATACAGTGGTTGGCAAGATCAAATCGGCAGGATCGGATTGTAAGATCCTATAAAATTGTGTAAAATAGTGATAATATAATTATTCTACAATGTGGTAAAAGACTTCTTTCATTCACAAATGGTGATAGTAGTAATTCAATACTCCAAGATTGAGGTACATGCAACCAAAATCTAATAGGAAAAAGAAAATATGTGAATTTTTTTTAGGTTGGTAAGATGAAGGACCCTACTGAACTGACACCTCACACAGGTACAACCAGTCAGGTTTGCAGGTTAGACTCCTTGGAGGGAGGGGGATGGTAAGGGAAACCTCACCCCCAAAGAGCCCCTAGTGGGGTTTGAACCCATGACCTTGAAGTCATAAGGCCAAACCTTTAACACTAGACAAGCTTTGCTTGGTAGAAAATATGTGAAATTACTTTATAAATTTTTAATGATAGGATCGGATCGTAGAATCATATTAAAATCCTATCATGTAAATTTCTTTAGTTGGATAGGATCGAAAGATTTTATAAAATTTTAAGATTTAATATAAGATCGGGATCAATGAGGTCCATAGGATCGTAAGATCCAGATCCGGATTTCTTAATAACAACGGGTTTATTTATTTCTATGCTTTTCCCCTCTTCTTACATAGCATTTCAAAAGCATATTGGCAACTGATATTAGACCAGATATAACTTTTTTGGGAAATCAAAAGAGCACAATATTTACGTTGAGTTGAATTTCACCATTTGTTTATGTATATCTTCATCGAATAGATTGCTCACAACATTTTTCCAATATTTTTCACAATATGTCATGTTGATAATCTAGCTGTAAACATGATTGTTGCTTCAGTTTCACAGTGACGTTATGAAATTTGTTTAGATCTTTTAGTGTCAACGAATTTAATGAAGAGTCATCAAAATATGACTTGATTTTTATAAAAGTAGTACTAAACAAATCTTTGAATATATGGTACGTACTAATGTACTATGAGAGTCTGCCCATCGTGGACAAAGTTCTGTCTGGAGAAGATGGAGGAATAAAATAAAGACCATTGTAAATTAGACATAGGGTTAAATACTAATTGCACTTATCATTATTTTGTAGATCTCAAGAATTTTAGTGTTTTTTTTTTTTACTATGACTTTGCATGTGCCCCCTGAATTATCTTTTTCCTTTGCCTCCTGGTACAAAGATCGCGTACACACTTGTACTCATAATTGTCAAGAAATAAAGGTTAGCTGCCTAATAATTAGGCAAATAAGAAGGAACGAGATCTCGATACTCGATAGTGTCTACTTATTTGAAACTGATTATAGTTTGTTCAATATCATAGTTTTTGAGTCCCCATAATACTAAAAGTCTTTAAGCTGATGTTGTTCTGTTCGTTCCAAGTTTAACATAAGCGTACACTTAAAATTGGAATGTACGTGAATGTTCGTTGAAGAATAAGTCGTTTCCTTGGCATGCTTTGCATTTTTGCTAGCCTATATGTATTGTATGAGACATTGAGGCGAGGAGACGAAATTGTAGAAGAGGGCTTCTCTTAATAATAAAAACATCAAAAAAATTACGTCTAGAGTATTACATACTATAATTACAAGTGCCCGAAATGATAATTTTGCAATGGTGAGTGATTTAATCGATTTTGAAAAGATGGAATGGAAAGTTGACATAGTGGAAGCCAAATTTAATGAGAGGGATATTCGATGTATCCTTGCTACTCCTCTTAGCACGCTTCCAATGAATTGAAGGATGAGCTTACTTGGGCTTTTACAAAGGATGTGTGTTACTCGGTAAAAACCGCTTATATGCTTGGCAAAGGTGGGGATCTTGATAATTTTCACCAAACTTGGGTCGATATTTGGAGTATGGAGGTGAGTCCTAAAGTGCGCCATTTTCTATGGCGTATGTGTTATAATTCTCTCCCGGTTAGAAGTTTGCTTCATCACCGTCATTTGATTGAAGACAATATGTGCCCTTGGGAATGTGGTGAGGTTGAGACACAACACCATGCTGTTTTTGAATGCCCGAGTTTGAGCGATTTGTGGTTGGATAGTGGTTGTGACGTGCTGCGTCAACACTCGAACCCCTCCTCCATGTGTGATGCTATGCAGTCTTGGCGTGAGATTGAAAAAAGTGTGCTAGTGAAAGGTGCTTTTCTTACTTGGGTTTTGTGGGGTGAACGTAATCACATGGTGCTCAACAACCAAACTACTCCCCATAATGTGTTATTAGCTCGTGTTATAAGGCTCGTGGAAGAGCATGGTAAGTACACGTCGAAAATCTACCAAGCCCGTGTGTCATCCACTCCTGCCAGCCCTCGTATATGGGCAGCCCCCCTACAGGCTTGACAAAACTTAATGTTGATGCCTTCTTTGCCATTGAGGGTTGGGTGGGTTTAGGTGTTGTTGCTCGTGACTCAAATGGGGAGTAGGTGAAATTTGCTGCCACTCGACGCATCAGAGCCCATTGGTCTGCCGAGATTGCCGAGGCCAAGAGTATTGAAATGGCTATTCGCCTGAGCAGAAGGTATGGGTTGCACAATGTAGTTATTGAGTCGGACTGCCTAACGGTGATTAATCGTCTCTCTAAGCAAGCGATCTTTCTTTCGGACCTTGATATTGTACTCCATAACATCTTTGCTTCTAGTGTTAATTTTTCCTCTATTAGTTGCTCTCATGTTAAGCGAGATGGGAATGTTGTTGCCCACAATTTAGTTAAGTTGATCCCTTTCGGGATTGAACAAGTTTGGGAGAACCACTCTCCTCCGGAGGTGGCTCCTTATATTTTGATGGACAAATTATCTATGGATTAACAAGCTTGTTTTTCCCCTCAAAAAAAAAACATATCAGTGCTCCTTTTTTTTTTACATTCTTACAAGGGGGTATATGATTATATTCATTTTAAATATGTATTTTTAAAATATCAATAATTTTTTATATTCTATTTTTTACTAATATTACACATAAATTTAGATATTGTAGAGTATTAGTTGAAAGTGTATGTTATAAAATTATGACAATTGACAAGTACTTTTAGAAAAACAAAAGAAGACGAATAAAATATAAATAAGAAGTGAAGAAAGAAAAGACCAACATATATATTTCATTATTTCAACTAACTCATGACATTGGATAACATAGTGGATCACCCTTTTTAGGACTTGAAAGCTCCAATACAATTCTATGCTTAAAGCAAGCTTTAAAATAAAAGTCCAATATTGAGTGTAACTTCTGCTCTAGATTGTCAATGGCTGCTCCACCTACAAGGGAACGAGCACAAACCTAAGAGAAAGGGTTAGTCAAAAGAAGTGAAACTTGGCTGTATATTTTTTTATACAATTGGATGTATATGATTATGGATATATTAACTATTAGGAAATGAGTTTAGCTGTAAATTAAATAAATGAATTTGGCAGCATTAGAAATGAGAATGAGGATACTCGATCGTTAGTCCTCTTCTTTTTGACTCTTCGCAGCCATTTCTTCTAAATATGAATAAAGTTGATACTCTTCGAATACTTAGGGTTTGTTCTGTTCAACTTATTTTGTTTTATCTTATCTTATCTTATCTTATAAGATCTTATAAAATCTTATCTGATCTTATCTTATCTTATCTTATCTTATCTTATTTTATAAGATAGTTTATTGAATGTGTCTAACATTTTATCTTATCTTATCTTATCTTATCTTATCTTATCTTATCTGATCTGATCTTATCTTATCTTATCTTATCTTATCTTATCTGATCTTATCTGATCTTATAAAATCTTATATAAGTTAAAATAAGTTGAACAGAACGGACCCTTAGTGAGGACTGAGGAAGGGAGAATGACTCCACCACTCCATTAATACTTTTAATATGTATTTTACGATAAATTTTAGTAATTTTTTTATAAAAAAGTTAAATATTAATAGTCAAATTTATAAGGAAATTAAATATTGTCAGTGAGCTAAACCGCATCTAAATTGTTATTCCAAGTAGCAGTTTACCTATATAAACCGCTAATTGGAATAGCGGTTTTGTCTAAAAGAAATAATAAAAAATTATCGCACCCAATCCTACGAGGATGGCACGCTGGGAATTATTTTATAGTTCGACGTAAAATGGGAAATATATCTTGCTTTTACGATATCTAAGGAAAAGATTCTTGATGAGGCTTGCATTGACTTAAATGAGTGGTGATAAAACACTAACAGCTAGAGGCCAATTGACCTCTAGCAAGGACCATCTTGCAAAAATAACAAATACTTGGGGGGTCATGAACAATAACAAAAAGGAAAAATTGACAAGTGCAGGTCCAACTATGGCCCCCCCTTCCATAATAGATCCCAACTTTGGACTATCCCACACAGGTCCCAACTTTGGAGTGTGTTTTACAAAAATGGTCCTGGGGCGGGTCACCTAACTCCGCTATAACAGTAAACCTCTAAAACTCTCACCTCTCTGCCACCACCCTTCCCCGCACCGCCGCCCCTCCCCGCCCTTGAAATATCCCCGCCCTACCTCCTCCCTCTCTAGCATCCCTTTTTCCCACTGGTCCACTGCTGCACAACCACCACGCAGCCACTGTTGCCCCACACCGCTACCAGAAGCCCCATCCCATCCCCTGCCCTGCCATCCCCCTCCCCCCCAACCCCCTTGAAAATTCCTCCCCTGCTTCTGAATATCATATCAAAAAAATTTCAAGTTCAAAATATTCTTATACATTCTCCACACTACCCCCATTACCCACCACCACCATCATCTTCAGCAACTGGGAATCGAAAGAGATGGAAAATTGCAAAGCCACCATGACTTCCCCGCACATATACATTGATGTACGAAGTGAATTCACAATTCAATTCCAATTTGATTATTCACAACTAATCTCCAACATCACAGTTGCACATTAGATTCAAATCCTCCTAGATTATGAAATTCAGCGATTATCCTAACAATCACGAAGACGGTTCAAGTGCAGATACACCACATAAATTGAGAAACTCAACTCGCACCTAATCAAAAATTTCAAATCAGAATTCAAACAACCACAAAAAACAATAATCAATAGCATTTCCACCTCCAAAAAAAAAAGAGACAAAATTGAAATTGAATTTTATATAAAAATGATCATATCTAAAGCAATCGAAAATGGATCAGAGGAGAGAGAAAATTTATAATGATGATGTGAGAAGGAGGAAAGAGAGGGTGAAACAGTTGAAGGCTTTGAAGTTCATTAGATTTAAAATGGGAGAATATAGTACAAAACTGACCAAATCTAGTGGTGATGAATGGAAACCGTGACCAGTGTGCAAATTGGAATCTAGGAGGATTAGGTGCGAGTTGAATTTCCCCCATTTTTGGATCCACAATCCACGACCAACGAACCCACGAACCACGACCCACGAACCCACGAACCACTACCAACGAACCCAGAAACCACGAACCTACCGGAAAAATGTGCAGCGATGAAAAGGAGGAGTGAGAGACTAAGGTTGAGGAGCGTTGCAGAAGACTCGACGACGTGAGAGGATGAGAGATTCGAGGAGGAGTGAAAGACTGAGGTTGAGGAGACGGCGGACAAGTTTTTCGCCACCCTCATACCTGTAAAAGATTTTTTTTTAAAAAAATTTACCACTTAAACAGGTATCCCTTCCACTTGTACCATTTTTGTAAAACACCCCTTAAAGTTGGGACCGTTGTGGAGTATTCAGGAGTTGGGATGTATTATGGAAGGGGGGTCATAGTTGGGCCTGCTCTTGTCAATTTTTCCTAACAAAAATGCATAAAGCAATGTGTTGTGGTTACCAAAAATGTGGAAAGATAGTCATAGTACCATAAAATAATATAAAAAATGTGAAAAGAAGTCCAAGACAAAAAGCAAAGCAAAAAACGTACTTCATACTTACTTTTGTGTGACCTGACAAGACATATGCTTTATGTTAAATAGGTATCTTCATATGTAAATATGAAAAAAAAAAAAGTTTGTTAAATATAAAAGTTTGTTAAAAAAAATATAAGTTTGTTAAATATATAAAAGTTTGTTAAGATAAGTTTGTCAATAATTTTTTTTTGCACATGAAATACATATTACAGTGTTACTAGGGTTTCACACTTTCAAACATGGGTTTCCTATAAGTGAACATGTGTTTTAGTAGTATAAATAGGGTTTATGCTTGTGTAACAAGTATGTCTAATAAATGTAGTCAAAATTTTGTCTTTTGCACATGAAATACATATTACAGTGTTATCAGGGTTTCACACTTTCAAACATGGGTTTACTATAAATGAACATGTGTTTTAGTAGTATATATAGGGTTTTATGCTTGTGTAACAAGTGTGTCTAATAAATGTAGTCAAAATCTTTCTTTTGCACATGAAATATATATAACATGTGTCACACTTATTTCATCAAGGGTTGCACACTTATTTATCCAACTATGTGTATAATAATTTTATCAAGGGTTGCACACTTATTTATCCAACAACTTATATAAGTTTATGATTGTATAACAACTGTGTGTGTAATAAAATACATGAAAATCTCCTAATACGTGTTGTTAAATGTATCCAACAATTAAGACACTTGAATGTCCAAATATATTTTTGTTAATGATTGACTTTGATCGTAGATTTGTAGTAATGATGTACAAAGATATTTATATTCTAATAATGACATGTTGTTTACTCAATTAAGGGTTTAGGGTTTCTAATACACGAATATGAATATGTGCAAGTTTCGGTGTAACAAATAAAGGTTTGGTTCGACATGATTTGGTGCCATATATGTCGATCATCACTTCGTATTTATGAAGTGTTATGTTCGTCAAACTATAAACGTACATCGTAAATTCGGATGTATGAAATGATAGGAAACACCATGATTTGTTGCGATATGTGTCGCTCTTAAATAAGTTGTTTTCGTGAATTCGTACATATGAAATATTTGGACCAATAGTTGTATATATATCGTGAATAAGTATTTGTAACCAAACTTATCAAATGAAAATTTATTCGAAACACCATGAGTTGTTGCCATATATGTCGATAATTTAACATGATTATAAGTTTTTCTCATCCAAACACCATGAGTTGTTGTTAAAATCCGTTTTACGTAAAGGTGGTTAAACTTATAAAATGAAAATTTAAACGTACTTCAATGGACTGTAATATGTAACTCCAATCATGTTAACTTTTGAACACAGTTTATAAATGTTTCAATAGAAAGTACACATCAACGTACACAGCCTAAAGGACTTCAACAACATACAATACTCACTGAACATGTGTTTTAATATTCCAACTGATACAACTAAAATGGCAATTTAAACATGCTTAAAAGTAAAAAAAAAAGTTGTCTAAATTTTATTGCTTTAACACATTTCGTCATTTGAGTGCAAAATATTTGTACCTTTGCACAAGTGAGTATGAGTTGGTAACTACAAGTACTTTTAGGTTAGCTGACATGACATTAGCTTTTTACTTTTTGCTTTTCTTCCTCACCCCCAAGTACTTTTTATTTTTGATGTTAGTGTTTTATCACCACTCGACTTAAACGCACATTAAAGCTAAGAGTGGGCGTCTTTCACATGTTGGTTCATATCTCATATGGAGATGGCATTGAAGGGCATGCATTGCTTGCAAGAGTTTATAACTACAAGGGTATAATTTTAGGAGTAGCATTCTGGTGTGCTTCTGGTTCATGCAATAATTTGCATGTCACATGTGACTTAACAGTTGAACAAAATAGTAGAGAAAAAGATGACATATAATAGTGGCTACATAGAAACGGTATGAGTAGTTTGCATGTCATAATCAAGACATAAAATTGGCGAATATGATAACTGATGTAAATTGAACACTTAATGCATCATCTTTTGCAACTAGCAGTTAGTACGTACTCTAGTTTTGAAAAATGTACCAGGAGTAGTTTGATATATTTAATGGAAGGGATTTCTTGAGTAAGGTGCCTTTGTATTACGGAGAGGCCTAAAACTAAAGAAATGTCACATCACTTGACCAACTACAAGCAGAATAATGACAATTTTAAAGAAAGAGACTGTTTTATTTTCCAACTGCATTTAATTTATATGGTCCCAATATATACTTATTTTAGTGGACCTTCTCAAGTTTCCAAATTCTCAATGAAGTATAGTGCCCTTCCCATTTTTAAGGCCACTACTGATTTTCTTTTTGGGATTGGATTACTAGAACTGAGAGATTTCGTACATTTTCCAGGGAATGGAAGAGAATTGGAATAATGCATTTTTCTTTTCCTTTTGCAAATTTTTTTTGACAACGAGAAATCGTACATTAATTAAAAGAGGAAATACAAATTTTAATCTTAATACAACCAAATCTAAAAGAAACAAACGAACCTAAATAAGCTTTAAGAGCTTTTACAATCCATAGAAAACAAAACCAACAAAAAACGATAAAGAGTCGCATGTGACGGAGGGCATCGCTGGTCAATGCTAGTGATAGTGGAGTCAAAACTTTGATGGCTGATGGCAGTGGTGAGAGAAGTGAGTGGTGTTCACGATTCAGACAACGAACAACCAACGGCGAGCGTTGCATCTTGCCGCATGAGCAATCCCAACAAACCGCTATTGCTTGGGATCCTGGGCTCATGATCTTGTGAAGAGTCACGTTCCTTTGTGACTCAGTACTCTCGCTCGAGAGTATTTCAGGTTTCTCCATTAGAAAGGAGAAACGCTTTTGAGTGGGCGTGTTGAAAACCACCAGATGCAACTGGTGTGCCGCCTTCAGATTTGAATTTGTCAAGGCAAGGATCATAAATAAAGATCAATGTCGAGCTAGGGAGAGAGCTAAATAAAGTGAGCTCTCGAACACTTCGCCGGTTTGTGAAACCGGAAAACAGAAATCCCAACCATGAAAAACATACATCGCCTCGACCACGCGCACAATCTGCTTGATTCACCTGTACCCACATCACAGATTCCAAATTAAAACAACCACAAATTCTACTGTTATGAATCCCCATGCCTTATCCAACCAAGTGACTCCTAAACTTTTAAGAAGCACCACACATAAAAGGAAGCAAATAAACATACTGAAAATACCGATAAACATACTTAAAATTAATCCACTTAGGGAGACTAACAACCAGGGGGAAGGGGAAAGGGAGGCCCGACTTAAACCAGGGGGGATGGGATAAGGAGGCTCGACGTAACAACAGGGGGAAGGGGACAAGAAGGCCCAACACTAAAACGGGGAAAGAGGGGGCGGGGAGGCCCGACGAGAACAGGGGGAAAGGGGATGGGAGGCCCGACGTAAAACAGGGGGGACAGGGAGGCCCGAACTCTACAGGAAACCAGGGGGAAGAAGGGACGGGGAAGTCCAAACTCTACAGGTGGGACCGGCGTGACGAACGACAAACACCAGGGAAGAGGGTGGGGTAAAACCGGCGACTACTAGGGTGGGGTAAAACCAACGACGACTAACAACCGGACGAGGAACAAACAGACGACGAACAAAAAAGACGACGAACAATCGGAAAACGAACGACGAACAACCGGAAAACTAAAAGGGGAAAATGAAGAGGAAAAGGGAAAGGGGGAGGGGTTCGACGGCCACCGTGCCAAGGCGGTCGTCGAGCCCCTAGGGATTCTTGTGTTCGTTTAGTTTTCGCTGGGGAAAAGAGAGAGGTTAGAGATTACGGCTAGGGTTTTTTTGATTACGTTTCCTTTTGTATTGAGAAAGGAAATACAAGCATAACGTAAGATTTTTCATCCAACCATTATATCACGTGATAATGCAACTCTCGCACATAGGCCAGTTTTACAAAGATTATAGGAAATATTGCTCTTCTCTTCCCAAGCTTCTTTTCCTTCACTTTACCTCATCGTTCCTTCCTTACATTGCATACTAACCTTATATGCTCGCAATGCGTACAAAACCATATAAAGTTCTCCATAAAAATACAGTTATTGGAAAGGGGAAGGCGAAAAGGAAGACTTAAAAAAAACTGCAAAATTAAATAAAAAACTGTGAAATGTGTGTACCAATTGTTAATGAGAGTTATGCCAATTAATAAGAGTTTTTTTTTGAAAAAAAATTGATAATATTGATTTTAGAAGTTAGTGACTTCTACGTGAAGTATTCAGTTCTGTTGTATTTTTCTGTTTTTTCTAATTATTACTTTCAAAACAACTGTTGTGTTTTTCTGTTTTTTCTAATTATTATTTTCAAAACCAATTAAAGTAGTTAGTTTCTTGTTGTTGTTTTTTGGTACCTCCCCCTTCTTCCCTTAGAATAGACTATAGAGATAATTGTTATGTAAACAAAATGTAATGGACATGGTTAACCCTATCCTTTTATTATCCACACCAAATTATCCCATCTATAAATAAAATCCCTACACAAATTTTTGGGTGTAACTGTTACATCATGATTTATGGTGTAACAACCTACAAACCACCGCTTCTTTTCTAAAAAAAAAAATTAATGACATGAAATAATTGACAAAATGACATGAGATTCATATAATTATTTGTATAGTCTATGTTATTTTTGTTGAAATTTATGTCATTAGAGCAACCTCACTCATGATTATATTGGTCATCAATATTAATTAGTCATCAACTATGACAAAAAAATAATTGCACCACACTCATAACAAACTCCAAAAAAAATCATCCCATCTTTCTTCTCTCTCACTCTCTCTAAAAAAGACCTAACTCCTTTTCCCTTCTCCAGCCGCAAGGGGCTACAATAATCACCTCTTTGATGGTGGGAAGCCCCAAATCCTTTTTTAATTCCTTGGTTTTTCATTATTTAGTTTTTAATAATCATACGTCTTCTCTCTTTATGAGAGTTTTCTTCTCAATTTTTGGGTTTGTTCTCTCCTTTAGTGGGAGTTTGGAGTTTGACTTTTTTCTCTTCCCTTATCAAATATTAGAATTTGGTAATTGCAGTTTGCTTGGAAGATTAATTTCTTTGATTGTTCGTCTGACGAGGAATGAAGATCTAGGGTTTCATAATCACTATAAGGGGGAGTTCGATTAGAGGTTTTTATGAAAGGGTAAGGGAATCAAGTAAGCTGATTCCCTTACTTGTTGTTTGTTTTGTCAATTCAATGATTCCATTTACTCTACCCTTACCCCCAGGCTCCTCTACATCCATTCCCCATCCCACCCAGGGTTTCACTTACCCTTTCCTTGAAACAACATTATTATTATTATTATTATTATTATTATTATTATTATTATTATTATTATTATTATTATTATTATTATTATTATTATTATTATTACTTTATTAGTATTATATATTATTATTATTATTATTATTATTCTTATTATTTTATTATTATTATTATACTATTATTATTATATTATTATTATTATTATTATTATTATTATTATTATTATTATTATTATTATTATTATTATTACTTTATTAGTATTATATATTATTATTATTATTATTATTCTTATTATTTTATTATTATTATTATACTATTATTATTATTATTATATTATTATTATTATTATATTATTATTATTATTATTATTATTATTATTATTATTATTATTATTATTATTATTATTGATATGACCGATACCCTATATATCTTGAAACAAACAACCTACTAAATCTAAGGGTTTGGATTTCCATTCACCTTATTTCCCTTTCTTAAACCCTTTCCATTTTCCTTTGGTGAACCAAACGCCCCCTAAGTATCTAGAGGACCACATAATTAAGTATTTTCACCCAATTGACTATGCATCAGTTGATCTTAAGCCAAATTAGTGCTAACTCACATATTGTATTGCTTCAGATGAAGTTTTTTATTAAGACTATTGTTGATCGAATCTGCGATATAATTAGTTCTAAGGTGTTATGTATTTGCGTTGGAATTTTAGATGTCTTAGGAAATATTTGTAAGTGCCTTCTGACTTTCTATTATCAATGAAATCATATTTCTGTTAAAAAAAATAATTTGTCCCATGTATTGTTTGTCATCAACAAGGAAATAAGTCATGGGATGAATTATTCTAGAAATAAGTCATCCTGTGGGTATTGGGAGTACAAAGTCATTCCAGCAGCGAATGCGAAAACGACACATGTTCCTTTGCACATACCTGCTTTTATTTGTAATTTGTAACTCATTTTTATGAAGATGACAAAGTAAAAAAAAAAAAAGGAAGTTTTGTTAATAAATACCACACATTGGGCATTTTTTTTTTAAATAAATACCTAGGTTGTCTAAAATTTTATATAAATACCAACTTTTTACCATTTCTTTTGGAATTACTACCACTTAATATATTTTCGCAAAACCGTTAGTTTTGCTCCGTTAGTGGCATGTGAAATTACCTTTCTTACCTTCTATTAATCTCCTCCTCCTCCACCACCACCACCATCACTACCACCCCACGAAACTCACTATCCTTGCGATCTCCTTCTTTCTCTTAACCACCATTACGAGGTGGTGATGGTTTCGTAGTTGGTTAGTATTATGGGGTGGGTCGTTTTTTTGGTGGGTGGAGTTGGTGGTGGTTTCATAGTTTACTTGGGTGGTGGGGTGGGATGATTTTTGAGTGGATGGAGGTGGTGGTGGTTGTGGTTGTGGGTTGTGGTTGTGGGTGGGTCTATTTTGGGTGGATATGGGTGATGGTGGCGGCAACGGTGGCAAGCATGATTGTTGCATGCATGTGGTAGGGGAGGTGGTGGTGGTGGGGGAAGGACAAAGTCGTAATTTCACATGCCACAAACGTAGCCAAAGTAACGTTTTTTGCAAGATTTCGTTAAGTGGTAGTCATTCCAAAAAAAAATTAGTCAACCTTGGTATTTACTACCTCCATTTCATATTAATCTACACACTTACACTTTTCACGCATGTCGATGCACTACTTTGAGCCTTTATATCTCTAATTTTGTATTTGTAAAAAATATAAAAAGTCGATATTCTAAAACAACATATCGACACGAATCATACAAGACCCCACATGACTATATTTTCTCTTAACCATAATTCACAAATGATAGTCAAAGGGAAATTTGTGAATAGTGTCAAAAGTGTAAGTGTGTAGATTAATATGAAACGGAGGTAGTATATAAAATTTTTGACAACCTAAGTATTTATTTCAAAAAAGTGCCCAAAGTATGATATTTATTGACAAATTTTCTAAAAAAAAAAAAAGTTTCTAGCGGTCATATTTTTTCGTGATCTATATTTTGACATCCACTTTGATATATTTTGAAAAACTTCTAAAAATAAATTTTCTCTCTCTAACTATCTATAAACAAAATCTGAAATGATATATTTTTATAATTAAAAAAACAAAAAAATAATTAATCAACATTTTATTTATCTAATATATACAACTTTTTTTCATGTCATGAGTGGGAAGCATTTGTAGTATTTGGTCATAAAATATGACAAATTTTATGAGGATGAATGGATGAGTGACAAAGTGTTAGGGAGGGAGGGATGACAAGTTATTTTAGTACATAAGTGTGAATGCTCTTATGCATGTTACACAATAAGTTACTCCTATAATGTAACATGTAATACCTAGGTTAATATGCACCCTAATTCCTATCCTTTTATAATGGTCAAGTTTCAAGAGATGATTCATGATTGTAATGGACACGTTAAAATGTTTGTCCTTAAAATTAAATAATGTAGTATGTATCGTGGAAATTCACATGCCATCTTTGCGGTTTGCCTTAGAGAATTAAGGAAGACCTCGTAGGTCCCTTGATCATTCACAGAACTCTGTTGCACTTCTTTTGTCCAAAATGGAAGCTACTAACTTCTATTACTCCCTCTGCTTTTTTTTATTTGCTACATTTGACTTGCACGGTTTTCAAAGCATTATTTAACTCTTAATATCTCTTATTTCGCTTAAGTAAAAATTATAAAAATTTAATATTATGAATCTACACGTCGAGACGAATCTAACAAGATCACACATGACTATATTTTTACTTATAAAATAATCAAAATAATCGGTCAAAGTAGTGGCTTCATTCCCAAGAAATCAAATGTAGCAAATAAAAAAAAGCAGAGGGAGTATATCCTTTGTATAAAAATAAAATAAAAAACTTCAATTAAATCTACCAAACCAAGCAAAGAATAAGGCCACATGCAAATATGCAATATGAATTACACCTCTGCTGCTCTGACTCTGCAGTCTGCACCCGGGTCTAACCTCCTTTAACAAAAGTGTTTGTTGTGCAATTCAATCAAATTTCTCGTTTGAGATATCTTCGAATTTTTCCTAAATCCAATAGAAAAAGATGAATAGAGCATTCATAAGGACGTGTAATTATTAATTGACGGGTTAAGATTCGTTTATTATCTTTTTTTCTATTTGGTTTTGTAGGAACGAAAACTGGTAACTAAATTGATACACTTAACTGACCACCATGGCGTGAGAAGATCACTGCCCTAAAGTTGAATTTGCCCCGCAACAACACACGGACTCACATCAATCAACCTCCAGGAATACACGGTCTCTGCGTTTCCGGTGTTGACAGAAAAGCAGATTGAGAACGATCTTGAGTATTGCCCAGAAAAATGGAAGAGAAATAAAGAGAGAAGATGTAATTGTGTTTCTGTGTCCCTTAGAGAATCCCAGAACACTGGTATATATAGGGAGAGAAAAACCAAAACGAAATCAGATCATGGCTGAAATCGTGGGGAAAAACGGTCACATCATGGGAAGCTTAATGGCCGTAAATCAGGAGAGAGTTTAGGGGAGAAAACAGCATTAAGAGAGAGATTAGGGGAAAAACGGTAACATAAGACTGATAAAAAACGGTCATAAAATACTAATAGATTTCTGACCCAAAACTATAGTTAAGTTAAGTTTATTCCCCAAGGCCCAAGGCCCAAGGCCCGGTCCGGGCGGGCGGCGGCGGCGCGCGTGTGGCAACCACACATCACCACTTACCCACTAAAAGCCTCATTGCTACTCAACTCAAAGGGTAGAGGAAAAGTAATGGTTATAAACCTTACTCTTCCCTTATATTCTTTCAATGTGGGACAAAAGGAAAAATTGACTCTTCATATTCTTTTGAAGCAAACTTCAAGTTTCTACTATAAACTCCAACAATCCCCCACATGATTCAAAAGAAGAAAACAGAAAGAAACGGGGCTGAAAAAGATGATCTGGGCAATAGATACTAGGTTTTGAAGTATCAATGTCTTATGGACTTGAATTGACACTCAGTGCATACAAATATGTCTTACTGTCGTAATAGGTAGATTTCTCTTTGAACCTTTCACGAGGTTAGCAAACCATAGATGCGCACTCAACCTTTTTCAAATCAAGAAACGTTCTCGCAATTGTAATATCGGTGCCCCACAATTAACCTGGATTCTCATGAATGCTCTAGAGAGCCTAAGCCTTTTGACTCTCATAGGGGATTGGGCGTAACCCCCACATTCACATAGGTAAGTTCATCAAGTTTGTACTGTCACAAACCACCTTAAGTAAGGCTATGAACTTATTAAGAGCTATAAGCTCAACCTCACACATATAACAGTATAATAAAACAAAATACTACATCACTTTTATTACTAGGAATGGTAGTAGTATCAACAACTTGAGTTCTTTTGTGATTTCATTTGATCCTTTGAACTTAGGAATTCCTAAGAAGGGTATCCATCACAATTCACTCCTCAATAGACTTTAACCCCATTCCTTGTGCTGACTCCAGCACCATTTTTCTACAAAGGCCTTTGGTGAGAGGATCAGCAATATTCCTCTCTGACTTTACATACTCGAGTGACAACACATTATTTTTAACTAAATTTCTAACTATGGCATGCCTTAAGAAAATATGCCTTCTCTTTCCATTATAGGCTTGATTATTCGCTACCCCAATTGCTGCTTGCGAGTCACACCGCATAGAAACTGATGGAGCTGGCTTCCCCCACAATGGAATATCAGCAAGCAAACTCCTTATCCATTCAGCTTCTTGACCTGCCAATTCTAAAGCAATAAACTCATATTCCATTGTAGATTTGGCAATACATGTTTGCTTTGATGATTTCCATGATATAGCTCCACCAGCAAGAGTAAAAACATAACCACTAGTAGATTGAATTTCATCATTATCCGACACCCAATTGGCATCACAAAATCCTTCAAGAACACAAGGTGTCCTTTGATAATGTAGACCCCAATTGATAGTGCCTTTTAGATACTTCAACAATCTAATCAAGGCAACCCAATGCTCTCGATTAGGACTGTGAGTATACCTGCTCAATCTACTAACAGCATAAGCTATATCAGGTCTAGTATAATTTATCAAGAACATTACACTACCAATTATTTTTGCATATTGTTCTTGGGATATACTATCACCCTTATTCTTTTTCAAATGAATACTAGAATCATATGGGGTTTTCACGGGAATACAATCAAATTGATCAAACTTCTTTAATATTTTCTCAACATAATGATATTGATTTAAAGATATCTCATATGACGTTCTAGTAATCTTTATTCCAAGAATAACATCAGCCTCTCCTAAATCCTTCATCTCAAAACAAGAATTGAGGAAACTCTTAGTTGCATTTACTACGTCTATATTGGTCCCAAAGATTAACATATCATCCACATATAGACATATGAAAACACAACCAAGCTCATCAATTTTGGAATAAACACAAGCATCAGAATCATTTACTAAAAAATCATTTGAAGTAATAGTTTGATGAAATTTATCATACCATTGTTTTGGTGCTTGTTTTAAACCATACAAAGATCTAATAAGCTTGCATACCTTGTCCTCTTGACCAGGAACCTCACATCCTTCAGGTTGCTTCATGTAGATCTCCTCATTTAACTCACCATTCAAAAATGCAGTTTTCACATCCATTTGATGCACAATCAAATCATGAATAGATGCAAGTGCAATTAATGCTCCAATGGTGGCTACCTTAGTCACAGGAGAATAAGTATCAAAAAAGTCTAAACCGTGTTTTTGGCGATGCCCTCCAACTACAAGTCTAGCCTTATACTTGTCTAAAGACCCATCAGGCTTACATTTCTTTGTAAAGATCCATCTACTACTTAGGGCCTTACAACCTCTAAGAAGGTCTGATAAAATCCAAGTATTATTACTCATAATAGACTCGATTTCACTGTTAATAGCCTCTAACCAAAAACCTGAGTCTACAGATCTCATGGCCTCAGCATAGGTTCTCGGGTTCTCTTCCAATACAAGCACATTGACATCTTGCTCATCTAAACACTCTTTTTCAGCTGGAAAGGTAGTAATAAAATCAGGTCCGAAACTAGACTCAATTCTAGCTCTCTTACTCCTTCTAGGTTCTAAGGTCTCACTAGATGATGCAATGTCATGATGCATAGAAGATGAAGATGCAGCAGGCAAGCATGATGGTACACTAATTTTCATAGGAAAAACATGCTCAAAGAATTCAACATCTCTTGACTCTCTAATAGGACCAAAACCAGAGGCATCCTTAAGAATGAGCCTATAAGCAGCACTGTTAGAAGCATAACCAATAAAAATACCATCTACAGTCTTTGGTCCAATCTTACTCCTTTGAAAGTCAGGAAGTCCAATCTTACCCAAACACGCCTACACTTTGAGGTAACCCAAATTAGGCTTGAAGCCTTTCCACAATTCATAGGGAGTCTTATCTAACTTCTTATGGGGAACTCGGTTAAGATCATAGCAAGCAGATAAAATAGCCTCACCCCACATGTTAGTAGGCATACCAGAACTTATAAGCATTGCATTCATCATATCCTTAAGAGTTCTATTTTTCCACTCAGCTATTCCATTTTGTTCAGGGGTATAAGGAGCTGTAACCTCATGAATAATTCCATTAGACTCATAAAATTTCTTAAGGGAAAGTCCATCATATTCTCCACCCCTATCTGATCTCACCCTCTTAATCTTAAAGTCCAATTGGTTCTCAACTTCGGTCTTATAAATTAGAAATTTTTCTTCAGCCTCATCCTTAGAACTCAATAAATATACCTTTGTATAACGTGAGAAGTCATCAACAAATGTAATATAATACTTCTTTCCTCCCCTACTCATGGAATTCTTAATGTCACCTAAGTCACTATGGACTAACTCTAATAAAGTAGAGGAACGGGATACATTTTTGTTGAATTCTTTCTTAGGGTGCTTAGCTTCTACACATACTTCACATTTCTCAAAAGATGTATTGCTAAAGTCAGGAATAAGACTAAGTTGTTTTAGCCTTTTAACAGATGCAACATTCACATGACCTAGTCTAGAATGCCATAAAGAAACAGACTCAGCAATATAAACAGAAGCATTAGAGTTCTTATTATCACTAACAACATCCAAAACAAAAAGTCCAGCATTACAAAAGCCTTTACCCACAAAAACACCATTTCTGGTTAATACAAGTTTATCAGATTCAAAAGCTAACTTAATCCCAGCTTTGTTTAAAAGAGAACCAGAAATGAGGTTTCTGCGGATGTCGGGAACATGCAAAACATTCTGCAAAGCAATGGTTTTCCCAAAAGTTAATTTCAGGAAAACCTTTCCTTTGCCTAGAACACTCACAGTGCTTAAATTGCCCATGAAGACGCATTCTCCTTCTGAAACATTGTTGTAGTCCTGGAACATCTCCTTGTTGGTGCAGATGTGACGGGTTGCACCAGTATCAACGATCCATTCAACAACATTTCTTACAGATTGACCTCGGACACCACAGCAAGAATGATGTCGTCTTCAAAGAAGGTTGGCTTGAGCTTTGTTGTCTTTTGCTTTGTTTGTAACTTCCTTTCTTTGACGGCAATCCTTGGCAGAATGCCCATACTTACCACAAACGAAGCAATTTCCCTTAAACTGACCTTTTCCCTTGAAGTTGTTATAATTCTGCCTTGTACCATGAAACTGATTTGGACCCTTACCTTTTGGTCCTTTACTTGCAGCAGCTTTATTTTCCACAAGATTAGCAGAAGAGGAAGAATGATCAACTGATTTCCCTTTGATTTGGATACGGTTTTGCTCCTCAATCTTAATGTGGGAAACTAATTCTCGAAGGGTAAAGTCTTTCGCCTATGTTTCAAGGAATGAACAAAATTTTCCCAGGATGGAGGTAATTTCTCAAGTAAACAGTTGGCTTGGAACATATCAGGAATAGCCATACCCTCAGCCACAATATCAGCACACAAATGTTCATACTCATGAACTTGATCTAGTACAGGTTTATCATCAGACATAGAAAACTTCAACCAACGACTACATGCATATTTCTTCGTCCCAAAATCATCAGTACCATACTTAGCTAGCATCCCAAATATCCTTAGCATTTTTCGACTTACTATAAATCATGTAAAGGGCAGAAGTCATATAATGCAGTAACATCCCACGACAAGTCTTATTATCTTTCATAAAATCTCTAACGAATTTTCGGAGCAAAGATCAACGACAAACAATAATCTACCCCAATTTGACCCAAAAAAAATTCCATCTTATCTGACCACATCTTATAATTTTTCCCATCAAACGGATCTAACTTAGACATATCAGGAACAAAGGGATTGGTAATAGGGACAGCATTTAGAATACGCACAGGATCATTAGGAATTTCACCAGCCATAGTTCCGTAAACTAGATAAAACTAAATTCAACTTTAGAATGTAGGAACGAAAACTGGTAACTAAATTGATACACTTAACTGACCACCGTGGCGTGAGAAGATCACTGCCCTAAAGTTGAATTTGCCCCGCAACAATTCACGGACTCACAGCAATCAACCTCCAGGGATACACGGTCTCTGTGTTTACGGTATTGATACACTTAACTGACCACCGTGGCGTGAGAAGATCACTGCCCTAAAGTTGAATTTGCCCCGCAACAATTCACGGACTCACAACAATCAACCTCCAGGGATACACGGTCTCTGCGTTTACGGTGTTGACAGAAAAGCAGATTGAGAACGATCTTGAGTATTGCCCAGAAAAATGGAAGAGAAATAAAGAGAGAAGATGTAATTGTGTTTCTGTGTCCCTTAGAGAATCCCAGAACACTGGTATATATAGGGAGAGGAAAACCAAAACGAAATCAGATCATGGCTGAAATCGTGGGGAAAAACGGTCACATCATGGGAAGCTTAATGACCGTAAATCAGGAGAGAGTTTAGGGGAGAAAACGGCATTAAGAGAGAGATTAAGGGAAAAAACGGTAACATAAGACTGATAAAAAACGGTCATAAAATACTAACAGATTTCTAACCCAAACTATAGTTAAGTTAAGCCCAAGGCCCAAGGCCCTGGCCCGGTTCGGGCGGGCGGCGACGGCGCGCGTGTGGCAACCACACATCACCACTTACCCACTAAAAGCCTCATTGCTACTCAACTCAAAGGGTAGAGGAAAAGTAATGGTTATAAACCTTACTCTTCCCTTATATTCTTTCAATGTGGGACAAAAGGAAAAATTGACTCTTCATATTCTTTTGAAGCAAACTTCAAGTTTCTACTATAAACTCCAACAAGTTTTAGGTTTTTAAAAAAACTAAAAACATAAGTATGAAAACGAAAAAGGTATCTCCAACTTTTTTTTGTCATCGCTTTTTAAAAGTAACATTATGACTAATTTAAGTTCATTACATAACCAATATTATACAATATATAAATCTATACTAATATATTAAAAGACGTTCCTATCAACAATATGTAGTTACTAGGATTCGAACACATGACCTTTGAAATAAAATGTGAGAGTTTAACCACTAATCCACTACAATTTCAATACTTAATGTTTCAAAGTAAAACATAATAAAGTCTTATAATTATATGTAATCATAAAGACATATACAAGCTTTTTGATTTCTAACACTTTTATTAAGTAATAACATTCTCTTACCATAATTCCACTGAAATTGTTATTTTTATCCCCAATTCCTTAGAAGTTTTTTTTTTAAAATAATTTGTCATGCCATAATGTCCATTTTTCAATTTTACACTAGATAGAATATTAAAAAAAGCTAATAAAATCAAGTATGATATTTATGAATAATAACATATTTGATAATTGTAACTGACTCGAGGCATCGCCCGAGCCAAAATACTAGTTATCAAAATTAAAAGCTGCAAATTGACAGTGATATTAAAGGGGCTTTAAGGATTAAGATTCGTTGATATATATGTTGGTTTGCACGAAGGCACTAAACACCATGCTTAATCTTTAGAGAAAACATGTTGGGGTTGCAAAAAATAATTTACATGACACATGCGAGGTTCAATCTCATTCAAAAAAAGTAAAAATAAACACTTCCTAAACTCTCTCTCTAAAAAAACCTCTCTACAAACCCTAACCCTAACACACTCCTCTTCAAGCGCCGCTTCAGAGCAGGCTTGTCGGTGGCCGGCCAGAGCGCACCGCTCACCGGGTCGCCGACAAGCCTGCTCCCCTCCTTTGTCGTCGTTATGTGTCGCTTCTTTTTCCCCCTCCCCTGGCGTCGTTTCTTCTGGTCTCTCCTCCTCCCCGTGTTCTTCCCCCTCCCCGTGTTCTTCCTCCTTCCCTGCCGTCGTGTATGCTGTTGGGTTCTCTTCCCCTCCCCGTGTTCTTCCCCCTCCCTTGTCGTCGTTTCCTCTGCTGTCCCCCGCCCCCAGACCCCTGTCTCTAGTCACCCCCGGTTCCCTGTCCCCGTGTTATTCCCCTTTGAGTCGGTCTCGTCTTGGGCTTCCCCTCCCCCCTCCCCCGGTTTCCGTTTGGGCCTCCCCTCGTCCCTCCCCTGTTTAGTGTTGTTTTGGGCTTCCCTCCCCCATCCCCCGTTTTTATTTCGGGCTCCCCTTTCCCCTCCCCCTGTTAGTGTCGGGCTCCCCTTTCCCCTCCCCCCAACTAGTGTCGGGCTTTCTCTCCCCCTCCCCCAACTAGTGTCGGGCTTTCTCTCCCCCTCCCCCTAGTTGTTGGGCTCTCCAACTAGTTATGATTGATGTCAGTATATTTGGTTTTTTCTTAAAATGCGTATTAAATCTCCGAATAATAGGAGTGCGTTGTTTATTTCGAGTTGCTAATGATGTTGTCCGTGGTTGGTTGTGGCCATCGACATGTGTTTGTCAGTTGGGTCAGGATTGGTGGTTCAAGGTTGTAACCGTAGAATATGTAGTTTTTTGGGAATATGTGCTGAGGGACGAGGTGACTCAAGAAGTTTGTGAACATGGACGAGGCGATGAAAGTTTTTCTTGGTTGGGATGTATGTTTTCCGGTTTTGCAAACCGGAGGTGTGTTCGAGTGCTCAATTTGTTTGACTCTCTTTTTAGTTTGGCATTGATCTTAATGGTCCTTGCCTTGACAGCTTCAAATCTGAAGGCGGCACCCCAGTTGCATCTGGGGGTTTTCAACACGCCCACTCATATGCGTTTCTCCTACCTCTTGGAGAAACCTGAAATACTCTCGAGTGAGAGTAATGAGTCACAACGGAACGTGACTCTTCCAAAGATTATGAGCCCAAAATCCCAAGTGATAGCAGATTGTTGGGATTGCTCATACGGCGAGACGCGACACTCGCTGTTGGTTGTTCGTTGTCTGGATCGTGAACGTCATCCGCTTCTTCTACCACTTCCATCAGTCATCCGAGGTTTGAACCCGCCATCACAAGCACTGACCAGCGACGCCCCTCTTCCTAAGCGACTTTTTATCGATTTTATTTATTTTTGTTTTAGATGGAATGTACGAGCTCATAAAGCTCCGTTAGGTTTGTTTATTTGGTTTAGGTTTGGTTGCATTAGCAGTAGGATGTACTTCCTCTTTTAATTAATGCACGATTTCTCGTTGTTGTAAAAAGGGAAAGGATATATTAAAAAATTATAAGGCAATCATAACACATGATCCTAGAAAGGTAATGTTCTAAATTGAAATTAAAATATAAAATGTGGCAATGTCTACTTCACCTTGCTTATGCATGACCATCACACATACAAAGAGTCAAACACATATTTCATATTTCATTTGTGTGCTTCGCACAATGACCAACGACTACACTCCCCCTATTCGTAAATACTACCTCTGTAACAAAATAAGTGACACACTTCTCCCAAAAAGCTCTCACATAAAACGGAGAAGTGTGTCACTTATTTTGTGACGGAGGAAGTATATTCAACTTCACATTCTAAAATGGCCATGACAAAAACCATCAAGAATAAATATGTTGTTGTTATTCATATTACATTAATTAGTTCTTTTCTTTTATCCATCCAACAGTTTCTCTTACTTATATATCTATATGTACGAACTACTCCTTCCGTCCCTTATTAGATTTCCCATTTATAATCTATACATTTGGAAAATCAAACTTTTATAATTTTTACTAATATGTAATTAAAGATATTAACTACAAAACGTGCATTGGAGAAACGGAAAATCTAATAAGGGACGGAGGGAGTATATCATTAAGCATTATAGGTTGCAGTTTTTAAAAAAAATCACAACACAAACTGATTGATCGTTTATGGCCCTGTTTGGCACTAGCGTTTGAGGTAGCGGTTAGCGGTTGGACAAGATTAAAACGCTACTTAAGAAAATTATGAGTGTTTGGTAAGGTAGTGGTTGAAGTAGCGGGTAGCAGTTGAAGTAGATTATGAGTAGCGGTTGTGGAACGTTACTACAAGTAAAGTTTGAGATTTAGAGGTAGCGGTCTAGCAAATAAACACTATATAATAGCATAAGGTAGAATTATTAACCAATGTTTTTTTTATTTCTTTTTCCTTTTATTGTTTATTTATTGTTTTATTTTATGGCAATTCAATGTTTATTTTATAATAGTTGAGATGTAATTTAAATATTTATTTTAAAGATAAGATATTTTACAAGTATTTTAGTTAAAATTGGTAATATAAATTTTTCGAGGGTTAAATATTTTCTTTGATTTATACATTTCTTTGAGCACCTAAAAAGTCATATACTCCTTTTTGTGTAACTTCTTTGAAAAAATAAATCTTGAATTTAACTATTGAACGAACATATGAAATTATTGTAGTTCATTTCACATTAGAATAAATGTCATTTATTGTCTTTTATAATTTCAACAGCTACATTTACCAAACACTTCAAATTAAACAATTAATTTAATCGCTGATCGCTGACAGCTACTAGTAGACAGCTAGCCGCTACCCCAACAGCTACAGCTACTGCAACCGCTAACCGCTACTAGAACCACTAGTTTTGCCAAACATGCCCTATATATGCAAGTCATTATCTGCTAATACCATTTGAGTGAGAAATTATATTTTGATTGTAGTTTCTATAATTGTTGGCCACAGAAATATCAAAGAAATAAGAAGAAAAGGTACACTATAAAACCTTCACCTAAAGTTCTACCTTAGAAATATCAAAGAAATAAGAAGAAAAGGAGTAAGATATGATCCTAGGTGGGGGGAATGGGTGGCATTACCACCCGAACCTAAGTCTCATCTTATACTCCATATAGATGAGTTCAAATCCCACTACTCTTCAAAGATTATCAGCACTTTCCATTTGAAATTCTCCTATTTACCACCCTAAGACTATAACTCTCTATTCAAAATCAATGCAATAATCACATTTGCAACTAATTTTCTTTTAAAAGAAATTTTTAGTCGATTGCTTATGATTAGATTTCTCAATTCTTGAATTATATATGATGGAAAGTAGAGTATAAATAACCGAACTATTATCACAAATCCTCTACCAAAAATATGTCTTGTCTTTTATTATAAGTGGGAGTGGACCAAACGATGGCGACTTTGAGGACAAAAATTGTTTTCTAATTGTCCATCTCTAGTATTTACCAGAGATATACATTAATGTATAATAAACTCATGTGCAACAACAAAAATGTTTTCTTAATTGTGTACTTCTAATATATAGATTTTCCTTTTAGTGTTTAGAAAGCCACAAGAACAAGTGATGAGAAACAATCACAGGATCTTCTGCAATCGTAAGGAATGCTCTAAACTGAGCTATTCCTCACTCTCTCCAATATTATACCCATTGAATAGATACATTCGTCCAATTGACATATCGACAGTGAGTTCGAGACTTGACGTGCCCCCACGATTAAGTTCAGTGGAAACCGCACTTCATAACCAATAATTACAATTACTACTATTATTAAAGCTTAATACTAAAAGTGGAAAGGGGGTTGCCCATCATTTTCCTTAGCTTAAAAAATTAAATTATCCAACCAGTAAAAGCGGCTGACCAAACCTAGGAATGCAGGGGAAGAAGAAAATGCAGTTTATAATGTTGAAAAGTGTGGAAGCAACCACTTTCAATTTTCAGATGCCAAATGTCAGGCAAACATGCAATTCTTTGCGACAAAACTATTGAAGAGCACTAAAAAGATGTACAAAATGAGAAGGGATAGTCTGAGATATGAGGTCCCAGTTAGGCATACCCCATGAAAATAACTTACTAACGTCATTATTAGTGTCATTCCAACATCATTGTCGTAGGACTTGTTAAAATTGTATGGGGCTTCAGGCGTATTATGTTCCTTTGGCCCCACTCTAGATCTCTTCAAATAAGTATCCCCTCGCCACCTCTTCCCCGCTCACAGTAAGCAGTGATACACCCAAGTGACACAGCACACTGGATAGATAATTTGTTTTTTTAGTTGCTATACCATTTCTGAATGTTGTTATCGACTTGCTACATAACTTTGACCAAATTTATCTTTAACTATTTAAAAATGTAATATTCTGAAAGTACACCATGAAACAAATTCAATAGCATATTACATTATGTTAACAATATAAATTTGGTCAAAGTAAATCATATGTATATAATAAGTCAGCCTAGAATAACTATTAAAAAACGGAAGAATATACTATTGAAGTAAAAATTTTTGAAAGGGTACTATTTGAAGAATTGAAGTACTTCGCATTGTTCATCGCCTTAACATGTAGTGTGATCAAAATTGACGTACACGAAACCAGTTCATAGACTTGTTTTTTACGCATTTAGCACTCCTCACACGGGTTGACACTCCAGAATTATGAAGTACGCAAACCATATGCACCATAGTATAGAACTTTCTTTCACATTACAACATTTTCTTTTTAAAGATCCAACTTGATTGTACTTTTCCTTTTCAATGTGTCTTTATATAAATAAATAATTAAAAAATTAATTATCTAGGTTATAGGTTTAAAACAATTAAAAAGAAAAACTTGCAACTAACACAATTTTTTTTTTTTTGACACCAGACACAAAATTTAACCTAGCCAAAAGAGGGGAAAAATAAAAGCAGGGCTGGTATCATTAATTTAAGGAAAGAAGACTGCAGAAAAGATGCCCACCCAAAAAAAAAATCAATCCCCCATAGACAACCCACAAGAGGCACAGGGCCAAAGCTGTCTTGCAGGCTCAAGAAAATTGCTGCACTTATTATCTGTGGTCTGTGAAGGTAAAAACATGTGAACTAACATGCAATATCTACATCAGCATACCCAATTATGGGCACATAAATAAAAATCTCCTATAGTACACAAGAGAGACAAGCCTCTCAGCTGTGATTTCAAAAAAGGGGAAGGGGGGGGGATGCTCGCTACGCTAATTGCTATTTACAAAGGGGCATAGCCATTTAGGCAGCCAGTTACAATCATGTGGTGCGCTATCATACAAAGTATTAGGTTATTAGCAACCAAATTAAACAAATTGAGGCTTATGAGCAGGTTTATTTCATATCTTTACAAACCGAACATCGTTCTGCCCAAATGCAGTACCACAACCAGGGCACTTCCTGTGGCGAATTTCAAGATTTCTTTGTATACATTGATTGCAGAAAAGATGGTAGCACTTTACAATCACAACCTACATGGAACAAATTCTCACTTTGTAAGTATATTAAA
Organism: Beta corolliflora; assembly: GCA_947648045.1. Lineage (NCBI taxonomy): Eukaryota > Viridiplantae > Streptophyta > Magnoliopsida > Caryophyllales > Amaranthaceae > Beta > Beta corolliflora. Next base: position 74,302 of record CANSZD010000206.1, on the reverse strand, counting down.
GCAGAGGATTTGGATTTGAAAGAAAGGGAGAATAAACACAATATTTAGCAAATTATGATCAGCGACGCCTTCTCCCCAGATCATAGAATAATAATGATCAAGCTAAGAAGCCTACCTCTTTAGGTCGGTCAAAGCAGACACCACATTTGAGAATAGACTTGCAATCCTTTATTTCCTCTTGAAGTCTCTGGATTGCAGCCTCCCCTGTTTCAGCTGTCATCTCAGCAACCTTGTCCTTCCATTCTCCGAGCTCCTCCTCAAGCTTCTTTCTGTCATGCCTGGTTTGCACAACAAAGACTCGTTTTCTTAAGCATCATCCATAAGCAATATCAGGAATATGATTTCTACAGTTCTACTACAAGTCTACAACTATAGACAATCTGTATGGAACATTGACCACCCAACAAGGCGACAAAGACATCCATCCAGCAAATAATTTAATTCTGGAACAATGTGACTTTCCTATGCCTTATCTTTTTTCTGATTAGAAGAAAGCTTTCTGAAATAATGATACAAAACCAAATATATAACAGGAAGGTAAGATAGCAAAGATCTTACCTTTCAGACTCCAAGTCCTTTTGAATTTCAGCAGCCTTCCGTTGAACATACTCATATTCCTTTTCAGATGAAGCAATAGCAGATTTAACCCATTTCAACTCCTTCTCGGCATCTGATAATTCCCACTTCGCTCTCTCCAGGCTAACAATGAGGTGTCTGTCTTCCTGGCAATGGTTCAAGGCCTCTGACATAATAGATTTCATCTGTAAAAAGTTGAATCATCATTTCTGAATCACCGGAAACTACAAGACTATAGAACAGTATATACTACGGAGACACACACCTGCTCTTCACTCTGGCAGATTCTTGTTTTAAGTGAATCCAGCGATGCATTCACTAGTTGGAATTGCTTAGCCAGGGCTTGCTTCTCTGAGAGATGATTACTCACAGCCTGCTTTGTCTTCACGCTATCAGACACCAGCTGAAAGATAGACACACCACAATAGCAAGTTACTTGAGCTATGCATTAAACCTCATAACCATCTGAGATAAAACTTCAACAAAATAAGGAATGAAATGCATTAAAAAAATGCACAAAAATTCAGCTATAAATGAACATGTAACTAGAATTACACCTTTATATTGTAATCATCCCTCTCAGTCATCTGCTGCAAGAGGTGTTGATTTTGCATCTGCATATCTTCATATGCTTGACCAATCGCCTGAACAAACACGAAAAAAATCAGCAAGATGAGAAAAAAGGGAACCATAATATCAAGTGCCAAGGAAGTAAAACAAGCAAAAAGGAACAATTCGAATGCCAAAATTATCTTTAGAAACAAAGTAAAAGCAAACCTCAATCTCAGATATATAAGCTTCTGCCTCCGCATCCTTTATCTTAATCGCTTCCGTCAGTTCACAGACATCCCTGCGGATAGAAAAGTGACTTGTAACTTTCAAACCCAATAAGAATGAGTTTATGCCTGCCTATTATCAGCCTTGGGTCACATGTCAAATGTCTCATATGTTGTCCTCTTCTTAGCATCATTTAGCTGGAACTGTCTTTTCAATGATAGTCTAGGAAAGACAGTGTCCTACCAATCAGGGGTCTGCCATCGTCTAGATTGGCTTGGTATTAAAAGGCCATATATGATGTGCAATACACATATCAAGCTGCTTAGTACTTACGGTGGGGCTATATATTCACGGTGGGGCTACATATTCCTGTCATTAGAGGTACTTAGTAGTGGTCACCATTGTTTGTGTGATCATCAGATTAAGGTTTGAAGGAATAATTGGGTTTAAAATAGATTGAATCAGCCTAAACATAGTTTGATATGTTGGCTGACCAAGTGGAAGAAATTACGAACTCCATATATGTTACAGTTGCTGAAAGTTCTGTGATGATCATCAGATCATGGTTAGAAAATATAGTTTCGGTCATGGTCGCGGAAACGGTTGCAGTTTCGTGGGAATGGAACGGGTACGTACAACGCGGACCACATCGAGGTTTTCCCAGGAATTTGGTATTATTGTTCTTTTTAGGTGCTTTCATGATTATACTCCGATATCATATTATGATAGTATAATAATAGATTGTAAATTTGTAATATGTAATAAAATCTTTTATATATCCTAGTTTATCAATGTTTTTTTTTTACAAGTAGTTTATCAATGTTATTTGCACTATATATTATAAAATTGACTTATATAGCATCTGTTTTTCCCCTTGTAAGTTAAAACCACCATAGATCTAGTGATTGTTGTTTGCTTGCCTCTCCTTCTCTCTATCTCTATCTTTTTATGTTGTGATTTATGTCATTATTGGAGGGAGGTGTAGGGAGAAGTCGGAATATGAGGCAAAAAAAAATCTAAAAAGTAGCGTCTTGATACGGGAAATGCGGGTGAAATTGCCTTGTGACAATTGGTTCTGCCGACATTTCGCATTAGTTAATCCCCGCTTTGAAACGGTCATATTCGATTCGCTAAAGTTGAAAACCGTTCCAATACGAAGCAAACTGAATTGATTCGGACGTATTTTCGAACCAAGGTGATGATGCTTCTTGTCTCCTATGGTTCAAGCTCCTGCGACCATAGACCATTCACCGTCATTCTTTTTTATTGATTTTAGTAAGAATTTGTTTGGAGAAGGGAATTTGGAGGGTAAGGAAGGGATTCATTTTCATTAGTTCTAATATCACATGGGAGAAGGGAAGTGAGGGATATTAGAGGCATTTATTTTCCTTGTCCTCTTCATAAACCAAAGCCTTCCGTTAAAAACAAATTTGGAAAGAAAATGCAAGCTCACTCTTCCCTCAACTTCCTTTCCTCTCCCCTCCCTCTCCATCCCTCCCCTACTTTACCCTCCATGATTGCTGTCCAAACAAAATGGTAACTATTCTTAATATACTATCAAAGGTTGCATGCTGTTTGGTTGTAATCCACCTCAGTTTTTGAAGTGGCTCAAGAGAAAAGCTCTTGATTCGAGACAGAGAAGGGTGATATATTCTGCTACTGCTGCTTGTGTCCACCGTGTGTGGTATTGCAATAACAAGGCTTTTTAGGATAGAAGGTTCCAAGGAATCACCCCACTCTCATCATGTTCACATATACAAAGGAAAGAAAAGAAGGGCACATCAGTCATCCCCACTAGAGTTGATTATGAAAAGAATCTAGAAAAACGTGGTGAAGCCGTGAAGGCAAAAAAAGGACCTGCAGCTAATTGGAAAACAAGAAAGGTAGGCTGAGTAGAATAAATAAAAGAGAAAGGAACAGATGCAAGCGTCCAGAGAAGTTGTAAGAAATTCCTGATTGGAGAGCACCCTAATGGCCTAATCTCTCAAATGTTAGGAATTGTATTGAGTACCCTGATCTATTCAAATAATCTATTATTTATCCCCCTTCTAATTTAATCTTCTATAGATCTTCTTACACTCTCTTACTAATTCCTAATTTGGCTGATCATTATCTAAGACGCCTTATAATTTAATCTTCTATAGATCTTCTTATGTTCTCTTACTAGTTCCTAATTTGGCTGATCATTATCTAAGACCCCTTCTAATTTAATCTTCTGCAGATCTTCTTACATTCTCTTACTAGTTCTAATTTAGCTGATCACTAACTGAAGAGCAAAGGTCCAAACTGTCGATACAATAATGAAGAAACTCAAGTTTGAAGCAGACACCAAAGCACGATGATTTTCTACCAAAGAAGATCTCCAGTGCTGACAGAAGTTGGATTAAAATTTTGTAGTTTTTAATGCTTTTCTTTATAGTATTTCAGTGTTATTGCTTTCTGTGACGGGTTCGGTTGGTTGTTTTTACACTTAAAAATGTATCTGTTGAGGTGTCAAGGTGACAATTTTGGGCTTGACCTATGTCTAGTGGAACCTCGCTTGTCTAGGCTCCCACCCCACCATTGGATGGGGCATTTTCTCCAAGCGTTGTTTTATGCCTATAAGACTTTGTCCGGTTCTTAAAGCTTATTGGAATAAAATCTTTACCTTTTATCCAAGGAAAAAAAAGAAGGCACAAGCATTTCAAGAACCATTGTGGACCATCTACCAGATAAGTCATCCAACTTATGAGACAAATAATAATATAACAGAGGAAGAAGGATCAGCATATAATGTCCATTGAATAATAGAATGCTTATGATAAGCAGCTGAGAGACAAGTTTTGGTGGCCATTTATCACAAGGATATACCACGCAAGTACATTAACATTGTTACAATTATATATCGCAAACTAGAAACATATATCACGATTAGACTACACAAGAGATCTCCCTTTAGTTATTCCCTATCTGCAACATTAATAGATATTATAACTGTCTATCGAGGATGAGATACCATGGTTTATGTTGTTAGTAAACGATATTAAATTGCTGGATGAGAATAGAGGTCGGGTTAATGCCATGGTAAAGTTATAAAGACAAAAGTTAGACTCCCTAGGTATTCACCATATCAGAGTGTGAGGGGGGGACAAACAAGGATGTATTCACCATAAATAGGTAAGGTAGTACTAGTACCCTTAAGTGAGTATTTTAAGTACCTTAGGTCCATTTTTCAACGGAATGGTGCTATTCAGCAAGATGTGACTCAAAGGATTAAGGCTGGCTCAAATGGAGTGCAACAATTGGGTTATTGTGCAACCACAACATACCTCGTAGTTTAAAGGGAAAATATTGTCGTATGGTTGGAAGACCATGTTACTATATGATGGATATGTGGGAAGGGGGACCGCCTTAAGTAATACTTCCTCCATTTTGAAATACCTCGCAACGTTTCCCTTTGCACAAAGACCAAGGACAGGAGAGAGATAGAGAGAAAAAAAAAGAACCCAATGTGCTAGGAGAGAGAAAAGATAATATATTGCTAATAAATAGAAACGTTGCGAGTAATAGAAAATTGCCAAAACGGGAAATGTTGCAATTAGAAATAACAGAGGAAGTAAAATGCAAAATGAAGATATTCAAAAGAAGGTTGTTGTAGAATATGTTCAAGATAAGATAAGGGAGAACCGACTACGTTAGTTCATATACGATGCCAACTCATCATTAAGGATAGTAGAGAGTTGGGATTACAAGGATTTTCGAAGAAGCCAAAGGAATAATATACAAAGAAAATGGGTTTCCACGAGCATATCAGCCTAGATAGAAAGGAAAAGAGGACAAGACTCATGGAGGTAGTTTATACTCACTAACTAAAACTTTCAAGGGGGTCGCTCCCTGATATTCCCTGGTTGCGCATCGATTCAATATTTTTATTCACATACGAGATTCCATAAACACTTTAACACGTCAAAGCTTGTGATCGTTGTGATTTCTTAGAGCCCCTAAAGTTTCCCAAGCTCATATAATATCTTTTCAAGAAAATTGCGCGAGAACCGGGAGTGCCCCTCTCTCTTATCAGTGGTTATGCTATAACTCTTCGGTTGTGTTTTGGATTAGGTTGAAAAGGCTTCAAAAAGGTCATAGGAGATAATATTTGCAGCTGACCCTATCTTTTGATATTAAGGAATGGAGGAAGAAAATCCTTGTGATAAGACATGAGAGACACAACATGTTACGTATGGTATACTCCATCGTTCCCTCATTCCCAATTTTATACCTTATTACGAGTTGTATTGAGTGGATAAACAAGTTTGTTTGGTTATGTGTGCATAAGAGAAAAAGTAGAGGAAATTGTAGAGACAATCAAGGAAAAAAAATCCTAGATGTGGTCTCGTTTACCGTATCAGTTGCAATGACGAAGGATCGGCTTGTAATGTATGCATCGTCCGAATCGCCGTGGACGCGGCATGAATTTTTTAAAGAAAAAAGGCACATGAATAGATTTTTAACCTTAATTTTGCCTTTTTCAAGTTTTAAAAGTATTCCTTCAACATAATATGACCAAACCTATAATATGCTAAGGTTATATATATGGTAAATGAATATTTACTTAAACATGAGTGTTTTATCCTATTATTCATATAAATAAACACTAACTCATTTACCCAACTTGAAAGCCCATGCCACGTTCTTCTCCCTTCTTTGGTGTGTGCACATCGTTCTATCTAGTTGCAATGTATGTTTTCCCTTTCTCGTGTTTGGCCAATTCTCACGCGGCAAGTCAACATTACGTAACAAAAACATCACGACAAAAAGGCCGTGATTTTTATCACCGCATTATGTAACGGCATTTCGAGGGAACGTGCATTACATAACAGAAGGGCAGATCTTTTGAAGACACAATCTTTTAGGGACAAACTAAAAAGGAAAGTAGGCAATCTTTTAAAGACCCTGCGGATTACGAATTCATTAGCTTGTTCGAACTTGCTGTTCGTTTTCGTTCCAAATCAATGTAGTTTGCCAGCTGGGACGGCTAAATTAGGGAATTCCGTTTCTTGAAGCTTTGTCGGTGAGTGATAGCTATTTTATGAGAAAAACGAAGAACAGAAGCAAGGGAGGTGGAGAAAGAGAGAGAAAACTTATGCAGAAGATGAGGAAAGAGAGAAAAAAGAAAGGAAAAGTGATAATTCATCTATATTATATAAGACAACACATGAGGGACACCAAAAAATAGAAAAAGGAAAAAAAAAGGAGGGGGGGGGATAACTATTCATTTAAACGAAAAAAGGGGGAAAAAAGAAAAAAGAAAAAAGTACCACATTTAATCTGAAATGTGGTTTTTTGAAAAAAACAAAATGCAAAGACAGTACTTCTACACAATTAATTTAATTTTCTATATGTTTTCGCACGCATTGCGTGCATATAACGCTAGTTAATCAATAAGTGGGGTAGGTGAGGAAGACACTTTCTTTGATTATTCCACGAGTAGATGAGAATTTGTTTAAATATTATTATTTCAATTAACAAGCAGACCCTATTTTGACCTCTCCACTCCTCGGGAATTTACACTTAACAGTTTGCTAATAATAAGTACGATAGGTGAGACTTTCTTTTCATTTATTCCCTTTTTCCTTTTTTCCCTCTAGCAATGACAAACTCCCTTTTGTACAGTAAGTGTTAACACTTAACAATACTAAATTTTCGGTTTGTCACTAATTAGTAATTATTATAATATTTGACTATTCTTACAACTTATTAGATTTTTAAGGCTAAAGATTGTCCATATTTACATACATAAATGAAATTTGTACTACGAACAGAACCACATTCACCTATCGAACTGAATTCTCCTAGGGTTAGAAAATTTCGTTCTCGAATTCGTTCTGCAAATTATGTGACACTGAGACATATGGAGTAATATCTAACTATTAATTCTACTAAGAGACAAGAAGGTGGTTTACATCTTTGTATCCCACCCCCGAGACAAGTTTCACTCCTCATAAAGGTCTCAAAATTTGGAGCACACCGCACCCCCAACTCCCCACCCCCAAAACAAAAGTTTGCCTTTTTGAGAAAAAAAAAACTCTCGATATGCTAGAATACTTCTAATTCATTATAAAACATACCTACTCCGTTTTTTTTACTTCCACCATTTTGACTTTTGACACTATTCACAAATTCTACTTTGAGATCTTGTATTATTTATATACTTCCTCCGTTCTATTTTAAATGAAACGTTTACTTTTTCACGCAACCCAATAATATCTTTAGTTGTGCACACGTAAAAAAAATAAAAAAGTTATAATTTGATAGTATGCATCGAGACGAATCTAACAAGATCCCACTTGACTATGTTAATCTTTATATAATGGCGATAAATTGGAGTCAAAATTGATTAATGAATAGTGTCAATTCACCCAATGTTTCATTTAAAACAGAACGAAGGAAGTATAAGAACATAGTCATGTGGGATCTTGTTGGATTCGTCTCGTTATATATTTTCAAAATATCAACTTTTTATAATTATTACTCATACCTAATAAAAGATATATTTGCTCAAAGTTGTGCGTTGGCAAATGTGTAAAGAGCAAATGGTAGAACTAAAATAAACGGAGAAAGTATTACATATCAAACAATTTACTTTCTCTGTTCATTAAAAATCGAAGCACTCTGATTTTTACACTTGCCAAGTGCCAACACAAAACTTTGACCATCAATATCTTAGACAATTTATCAATAAAAAATCATTAGATGTTGATATTTATAAAAATACATTAAGACACTACCAATAACAATTTGAATGAGAATAATTGTTTTATTTAGTTATAATTATGGTCAAAATAGGGGAACGTGAATAGTGCAAAAGTCAAAATGTTGCAATTCACAACGCAAGAAGTATAAGCTAAAACCAAAAGAAAAATAACTCAAAGTTCAAACCTTTCAGTATTATCCAGTTTAACTCTTAAATCAGCAATTTCAGCTTCAGCAACAGAGAGACGCAGCTGGCAAGCAGCCTCGGCTTCACTAGCAGCTTTAATCCTTAGCTCTAGATTATGCTCATCAAGAGCATGTTTCAACACCTCAGCTTGTGCACAAGCTCTTCGTTCAGATTCTTGAATTTCCATCACATCTCTAAAATTCAAAGTTATAAATCTTCAGTAGATATACATGCTACATGAATGATAAGTAAACAGAGGAGAGACAACAAACATAAACAGCCAAAATATACATGCTACACAAAAGATAAGCCAAAATATCCATCTTCATGATGTTATATGTCATATAAGCAAATTGAACCACAAAAAAGCCACCAGAATTTCCTTGGCCTCAAACATGAAAATGAAACTGGCAATACTTACTCGGTTACTCCATACACTTTTCCTTTTAACATAGGAAAAAAATCGATTTAAAAAAAAAAAGGTCTTTCGAACACTATGAAAAAAAGTTGTACAATGTTGTCCCAGAAAAGAGCCCCCCAAGGCAAGAGACCGTGTAAAGGCCAAGGAGACGACTCGATCCCACAAAGAGACTCAGTGTAAAATCCTACTTCAACTCAATCAATATCTTCAACCTCAAAATGCATCCATTTTCATATAAAAATAACATTTTCCTCTTAAGGCTGTTTCCAAATAAATCCAGCACTTTCCTATTTAGCAATATCTAAGAAATGGAATGATACTTCTAACCCTTCATCAGATCATGTCTAACCAACTAACCCTCACCACCATCACTAAACCCACCGACCTTCCACTTACCTACACCAGACACCTGAACCCACCCACCACCTTCACAACACCACCATCAACGAACCAACCCAGCACAAAACCTGCCCCAACACCACCACCCTTGACATCACCATCACAAAACCTAACACCAACATCACCAAAAAAATTACCATCACTAACCCCCCCCAGCACCAACCCCACCAGCACCCACCACTCAGAATCCTCACTAACCACCACTCAATTCCACCACCAAAATTGCCACCCGCCCCTCACGATTAATTATATCACCACCCACAACCACAACGAGAGAGAGATGGGGAGTGAAAAATCTGAACTCTTGAAGAGCATCAATTGTCTATGTTTCACGCAAAGTTGACCAAAATGTTCGTAAGGCTCGGATATGGATTTCATGCTTTGAAAGTGGTGGTGAATTGGATGGTTGTGTGGGAAAAGAGAGAACCACAATTGTGTTTGAGATGGCCTGAGTAGGATAAGGAATAGGGACGAGAGAGAAGGGATTAAACAGATGGTTATGCGGGAAGGGAGAACAAGGGAGGGCTGGAGATGGTGGTGAGTTGGGTGTGGGATGGACAAAAAGGGGGTTGTAAAGGTGTTGAGTTGGGTGGTTGGGTGGGAAGAGAGAGAACAAGGGGTTGACATGGTGATGATTTGGGTTGGAGATGAGAGGAAGAGGGCAGAGAGGGCCGACGAAGACAGAGATTTACGGTTGGGAGGGGGATGGGTGTTATGTTTTGTCATTTGTGGAGATGGTTGCATGTCATGAGTTTGAGGAAGCGTGCAGCGTGCTACAAGAATCATTACAGCATCCACTACGCTGTAAGTGGAACGTCTACTCTTGGTTGGTTAAAACTAGCATAGTTCGGCAGCGTGTGTGGAGCAGCATCTGCTCCTTATAAAGCGCAACCTCCGCTCCTAAGCCTCAACGTGCTATTTTGTGTGCTTTAGAGATTCTTTATTGCCCTGATGCAAAGAATGTCAAGTTTGAGCTTAAACCATAGGTGACAGATAGCCTAATATAAATATGTTATTTAGCAGATTGAGAAGTATGTAATTCTCATATTAGAGGTTAGAGAACCCTAGATAGAGGTTAGAGCATAGTTCGAAAATGCAATTTCGGTAACGATCCCGGTAACGGTCACGGTGATGCAGGAACGGGGATGATGCGGTTGTCGTACCGCTGAATATCGGCTTAAACCATGAAATATCCCTAAAACCCGCCTAAAATGCGGTATTTTTACACCTTTACGATGCGCGTAATATCGGTTCGGTAGAATTGAAAACCTTTACGATACGATGCGGCCTTGTTTTGACACCATGGGTTAGAGACCATTATGAGAGAAATATTGATTTAGTGTTAGTGCATATTGGTGGTTTTTCACCCGGATCTCGGGTTTCCACTTATATTTTTCATGTGTTCTTTCTTGCTAATTCTCTGTTATATCCTGTCATTGATTTCCTGCATACTAAAATTCAAGTGCACAATTTATGAGTGCCTTCTATTCTCTACAATGGGAAGTGAGCACCATTTATAAAGGCAAACCTCAGGTGCAATACAGCACAAGGAAACAGGAATCTAAAGCTCTTATTGGCTAGGCTGAAGTTTCTTTAAAGAGGCGCAAAAAAAAACCTCGCAAAAGCGCAAAAAAGGGGGCATTGAGAAGCACAACAACCTTTTTTACACCAAAACCATATTATTTTATTAATGGTGTCTCGCTTCAATGAGACGGGCGGCTCACACCTGCGCTTGCGCCTAAGCTCTAGGCCCCTGGTGCTTATTGCCTCGATGTACCTACACTGGAAGTGAGAAAAGGGTGGTGGGGATGGTTCAAGACTTAAAGAGGACATAACAGGGGGAAGAGAAAAAAACCCCAATATCCACATCTCTTAATCTCCATGCCAAGGAGAAGTGTTGCATATTAAAAAACGGGAGTATAGAAGAAGAAAGCAGTGTTTTTTGGAGTCTTTGCAAGTACTTGTGAGAAAAACATACAAGGCACCAGAAGAGCCTGTCCCTCAAACTCTTCAAGCCAGATTCAAGAATTTCCGGAGACACTCGCTCAATATCAGAAGCTTTCTTCTAAAGATAAAGTTAAACCGCTTGCTCAAACAAGCTAGCCAAGCATGATATACAAGAAAGAAATGACAAATATGTAAATAATAACAAGCTAGCCAAGCATGATATACAAGAAAGAAATGAACAATATGGAATAATTACAGAAATCGCCTGTCAAAGGTTCTTCCTAGAAACCAGTTTGCTCTCCATTAACCTTTGTATAGAAGACCAAGTGAAGGAAGAGGGCTCCAGATAAATCACAGAGCATTTACAGTTTTACACCAAATATTTTATCGAAGTAACTCAACCAAAGCTAGACTGTGGAGGAATCCAAGAAGAAATAACAAAGACCATATAATAGGTAGAGGCAACAGAAAACAAGTCAGAAGGCCTTTACACTGAGTCACTGACAAAGAGTTAGAAAAGCAACTTTATCTCCGCAAAGCAAGAATACAGATGATTACCAAAAAAATTCTTAATGTTTTATTACTTCAAAACAGGAAACGCGACGAACACTTTTATCCATCCTCTACCATAACAATTTGGCATAACAATGAGTCTTATACTAAGATCCCAGAGACACATCCAGGACTTGGGGAAACATGGAATAACAAATAAACATTCACCTTATACATGATGCACGAAAAAAGAAGGCAGTGCCATATACTGGGACCTAAATGTCATTTTCTAAAACTAAATCCTTGAAGACTAGAACTTCTAGGCCAGAGTATATAGAAATTCTATTGAAAAACCTTCAAGGTTATTCACCGGACAAGTAAAAATTTCATTCAGCTTGTTAGACACCATTCATACCCACTAAATTTACTTATGCTAACAGTCACCTCAAAACTAAATATAATCCATTTCATTGGAAGTTTCACCACGTTGAGGATCACGCATAAATATACAACAATAAGTGAATTCCTAGTAAAGCTATCCAACATGCAATTGATTAAGAGGTCAAAAGCTGGGGAGTTCTCACAAACATACCTATTGTCATAACTTCCCTGACCAAGCATATCTACAAAGATTTGTAGTTCTAACTTTTCCTTTTGCAGCTTCTCAATCTGCAAAGTAGTTATATTTGTAAGCTAACAAAACAGACAACACAAAGGCTCATATACTGAGGTGTCATGATTCGTGATCACAACCCCAATATTATTCAAAAGTTAAAGTAATGACCACTCATGTAACCCCAAATAGTTTGACAGAGAACTCTACAAGATAAAAGCGCTCACCAACTCCTTCAGGGATTTGATTTCCGCCATCTGCTGAGCACATTTTTCTCCCAAGGCCTTCACTTCACTAGTCTACTAGCAATGGAAGAATGTGAGTATTAGTGAACCATTGTCTTCAAGAATATGTCAAAATACCTGCCACTAGAAAAACAGGCTTACATATATAGCATCCACAAAAACTGACTGATCCATAGGAACTCTTGTCACTTTGACAAGTATGACAACAAATTAGACTTTAAAGTACAGTTACTATCTATGTTGAAGAACATATTTCTAAGTTAAGAGCCATTGCTGGGTAAATGCTAATTCCGATAACTATATTATGCATCTATTTCCTACACATCCTTCTACAAATGCTTCGGCTTCCTTCTAACACATAAGTGGAGCAATTAAGGGAGCACGGACATGATATGTCAAGATATCCAGATACTCAAATGATTAATTTCACCAAAACAGTGTCAGAAGGTTTCAGCCTTCCAGAAATACCTTTCGATTTAATATTGCCTTCTGTGATTCTGCTTCTCCGCGCAAGGACAATGCTTCCTGAGCAATATCTTGCCATCGATTCAATTGAGCCTCAACCATTCCGATTTCTTTTGACAGAGCAGAGGCCATCACACTGAACTCAGATTTAATGTCCGTTCTTCCTGTGAGAAGATTCAAATATATGAGACCTCTTGGTATGAATTATGAAGCTATACATTAATGATCATATAAAGAATTAATCACCTGAATCTTGAATTGCTTCTTCCAATTTTGCCTCAACTTCATTCTTCTCAATAACAGAATTCTGGAGCTTCAGCTCTAACTCCGCAACTCTTGCCTCAGCGTTTTCAATAGCAGCTTTTGCACTGTCTGCTGATTCTGTTTTCAACTCTAACTCCTTCTCTCTTCTAATAAGGTATGACCTTTCTGACTGAAGCAGCCACTTTTAGGATCAAACACAAGTACAAAGAAAACCATGCGAAAAAAGGAAAGAGAAAAAAACAAATATCACCTGCAAAGAATCTGTGACCCCTTTGTATTGTGTGACTTCAGCTTTCCAATGGTGGAGCTGATCATTTAGCAAAGTGTACAATCGAGAAGCGCATACATATTTATCATCCTTCATTTCACTCTGCGATGAAAATATTGCAACTCCAAGATTAGAGAAACAAAATGTTTCTTCATAGAACAATCTTTATAAGAATAGGGCCCATCATACCATAAAGAGGCTTCCAACGATGACAAGATATGGAGCAGTTAAATATGCTTATAACTGATTTAAGTTCACACAACACACCTCAATTTCTTCCAATTGTTTCGACAGGATCGAATGGTCTTCACGTGCATCCTCAAGCTCAGCAAGACGATCAGCTGCCACTATCTGCATCACTGATAAATGTTATTACAGACTGAAAACGTGTTACACTCCAAGACAGGCCACTTAAGGCCCTAGTTATTTCTATTGACACAAATTTTCTCTACAGGCTAGGTACCTCAGCTTCCTCAATTGAGTCTTTGAGTTCCTGCAAACCCATTGACCTATCTGGTAACTTCAATGGAGACAAAGTGCCATTCATTACCCCAGTTGCTGGGCTGTAAGTCCCAGATGCTAAATTCTTCTGCATTCTTAGATTCACAAGCTTTCTTCTGCTTTCTTCAAGCTCAGTCATGAATTCCTCCAGCTCACCTTTTCGTGTATTAAAAAGGTAAAGTAAAAATTAAATTAGAAACAGCAGGAAGTGTAAGAACAAAGCCAATTTTGATCCGATGTATAGACAGCACTATATATATATATATAAATAAATTACAAAGGGTAGTAATGAAGAGGTGGCTGACTGACCTGCAATATGTTTAATCTCAGTTTCATCCACCGACTGGTTCTGTATATAACTTTGGATTCTATCAGCATACTCTAAGTGCTTTTGGTGGAGACCGTCAATGACCAAATGAAGAGTATTGGCCTCCTCTGTCATCAAATCTTCAATTTTGTTCAATTTAATGGTAGCATCTGCTACATCCACATGTATATAATATAACCATATAATAATGCTCAGTCAGAAAAAATGTAAAGGAAACTGGCTGCAAGAATAACTAATAAAGCTACTAAGAATAGAGCACTTCATTATCCAAAATTAACCACCAGAACCTTCTGTAGAAAGATTTTCATGTAATTCCTGAGAGATGTATGTGGTCTTCTTCTTCTGATCCTCCACAAAGTCTTCAAGGAAATTCAGTAACTTCCAAGTTGAAGAGTGACGCTGGTCAAGAATTTCTTGTATATATTTAATATAATCATCTCTACCATTCAGCTCGACAGACTCAACTTTTAGAAGGCTGCAGAGAAATATATGCTCCGCAGGACATGAAGTGAATGAACCTAAGAGGTATTACAAGTCAATCTTCAGTTAAAGAACATAGAATCTTACTTTCAACCTTATTATTTTTTTTTGAAGGAAACTTTTATCCTTGTTATCAATTGTAAGCAATCAGAAGAATCTGATATGAACATGAAATTAATGAGACAACCTTGAGAACAGTCTTCAGAATCTAAAGTTTGCAAAATATTCATGCCTCCGCCAGCTCTAACCCCAAGCAAAACTAAATCATCAATCATCTACATCACAAGGATATGGTATCTCATAAGCAAACAGAAACAAGAACCGAATAGTCACGCACTCACGCCAAAAAGGTAAGTACTAACAAGTCATAGAGATAACCTGATTCCATATTTGCTTCACAGTTGTTAGCATATCGTCGTAAGAGGATTGCCTCTCTTTAAGTTCTTGGATTTTGACTTCGAGATCATGCAGCTCATGTTTCTGTGCGTCAAGTTGCTGGACAAGCTTTTGATTCTGGTATTGGAGGACAGCTGCATCAACCTGCAACAAACATAGAGGTCTTAACTAGCTTGTATATTTTAATATGCCTGTGGTCTCAATATAATGGCTAATTCTCACAACTAATTTGCTGACAAATCCAACAAGGGGTTTTCTGTATATCAATTTGAAGCTACCAAATGACTTCACTCCCATTTTAGAATTGGAACCTCAAATTAGGACATTTTGCTAGTTTGCTAGCCATCTAAAGGTTGTGAGCGTCAAAGGATACAATATAAATGGTTAGCTGCAAGTACCTTTCATTCTTACAACACCGAACTCAAACATTGTTTATTGGGGACATAGAGGAGATTTGTTGTCCAAGTTGTTCAAGTAAAACAAGGATAACCCCTAACTGTATTCAACCTCCATGACTCCATCATAGAGGCGGAGGAGCTTATGGCAATTAGCATAATTAAGGTGTAATGAATTCCAACTCTCCTCACGTGCTGACTTACACCCGTCGCAAGAAAAAGGGTAAGGCAACAGAAAACCCAGGATAGCGAGGGCAAATCAGTCAAGTAGGCAAAAAGAATATTTCATCATAACTGTGGGGAGATAGTGGCTGCTGTAATCAGAGTTTGTTAGAAAAGGGAATAATTGGCTAGAGAGAGAGAAATGTTAACTTGTATATAAAGGGCAGGTTGAGTGGAGGAAAGGTAGGAAAATACTGGAGTGTTTTTTGTAGTTTGTCTTGGGAGAGAACTGAGCCTCTCGAAAGCTCAGAGGTTACCTTCAACTATCAATCAAATTACTCTTGCTGCTATCTTGTTCTCTGTAATTTTGTAGTGCTTGTTGTTTGAGTGACTGGGCAGGGCATTTCACTTGGTATCAGAGCATCTTTGATCCATGGCGCCGATAAACACCTCGCAACGTTTGGACACCCTTGAAGAAAGGTTTTCCTCTCTGGAAAACTCTGTTTCAGAGATGGTTGCTAAGGCGGTAGAAAGTGCTGTGGTGGCTTTGAAACAGTCCCTGGTTGAACTGATCTCGGCGGGTCAAATAGAAGCTTCTAAGCAAAATGCAGCGGAGTTTCAGACCTTGGGTGCGAGACTGGAGGGTCGGTTCAACCGATCCCGGGAAGATCAGGAGAATAGTAGGAACAGGGAGGAGAATTTCGCAAGATTTGATATGGGAGAACTGGGGGGAGACGGAGGAATTCCATTAAGGGGACTTAATTTCGGTGGTGGCGGCTCAGGTGGTGGGCCTGGTGGAACAAATGGTTCTGGCGGAGGATCTAACGGTGGTGGAAGTTGGCGTTATAGAAAGCTGGACATGCCGATCTTTGACGGTAGTGATCCGGATGGGTGGATCCTAAGGACGGAGCGGTATTTTTCATTTTACCGGTTACAAGAGGGGGAGAAACTAGAAGCAGCAGTGGTTTCTATGGAGGGAGACGCACTCCGGTGGTATCAATGGGAACATAAGCGGCACCCCATCCGTTTATGGGCAGATCTGAAGCTTTTTGTGCTACACCAATTCCGGCCGACCAACACTGGAACCCTTTATGAACAGTGGCTTGCTACCACACAGACGGCGACGGTGGAGGAGTATCGCCGGAAATTTATAGAGATGGCGGCACCCCTGGATGGAATTCCAGAGGATATTCTCCTGGGTAAGTTTGTCAACGGGTTGAAAGAAGATATTAAATTGGAGATCAGGGTACGTAATCCGTTGAACCTGGAAGATGCCATGGATTTGGCGGGTCGGGTCGAAGAAAGGAATAGGGTTTGCGGGTTCATGAGGGCAAACTCCTCTACAATGAGAACTGGGTCTTATGGGAGTTATAACAAAAGCCCACCAGTGGCCACTTCTTATTTCGGTAGTCAGGCCCAAAACGCAGCTAGTAAAAGCTAGACCACAGGCCCAAGCGAGTCTCAGGGCTCAATTACTTCACCTAAGTCAGTAGGAGGTTCCACTAAAACTTATGAAGATGTGCGACGACTATCTGAGAAGGAATTTCAAGAGCGACGAGCCAAGGGGCTCTGTTTCAAATGTGACGAGAAGTGGGCAGTAGGCCACCGGTGCCGGAGAAAGGAATTAAGCGTCCTACTCATGGACGGTGATGATGAATGTACCCAGAATCTGAAGGCCAGGGCAGCGAACCTCCATTTTCTCCCACTGAAGAAACGGCAACCGAGGTATCGTTAAATTCAGTTATTGGTTTATCTAGCCCTAAAACCATGAAATTATTGGGAAAGATTGGGGAGCATCAGGTGATTGTTATGATTGATCCGGGGGGCAACTCATAATTTTATTTCACTAGAGACCGTGGAGAAATTAGGGATTCCAGTGACGGAATCAAGTGGGTTTGGTGTTTCTTTAGGGAATGGTGAGGCGGTGCGTGGCAGTGGGATTTGTGAAGGAGTGCAGTTGGGTTTGACAGGGGGAATAACTTTAGAAGAAGATTTCTTACCTTTGGGTCTGGGAAATTCGGACGTCATATTAGGAGTTCAGTGGCTGGAAAAATTGGGGGTGGTTGAGACAAACTGGAAAACGCAAGAGATGCGTTTTGACTTGAATGGGGAGGTTATGAAGTTAGTGGGAGACCCATCTCTGTCCCGTTCCAAAATATCGCTCAAAGCCATGTTTAAAACTCCGAGAAAAGAAGGAGGAGGGTTGTGGTTGGAGTTGAATCACCTGGAGGGGCAGCAGCATTTCATTCAGGTGGCGGCTGAGGGCAAGGAAAGAGAGGTGGATGTAGTAGTTCCGGAGGGGATTCGTAGTATTTTGGAGCAATTTTACAGTGTGTTTGAAGCACCATCAGGTCTGCCCCCACCTCGTGGCCATGAGCATGCCATCACTTTGAAGGAGGGAAGTAACCCGGTGAGTGTGAGACCTTACCGATATCCGCAATTCCAGAAAGATGAGATTGAACGACTCATTAAGGAGATGTTGGCAGCTCACATCATTATGCCTTCCACTAGCCCATTCTCGAGTCCCGTGTTGTTAGTCAAAAAAAAAGATGGCTCGTGGCGATTTTGTGTAGATTACCGGGCTCTCAACAAAGAGACCGTGCCGGACAAATACCCAATTCCGGTCATAGATGAGCTTCTCGATGAGTTACATGGGGCCACTTTTTTCTCCAAACTCGATCTTAAGGCCGGGTACCATCGGATTTTGGTACGACCCGAGGATACTCACAAGACGGCTTTCCGAACTCATGAGGGCCACTACGAGTTTTTGGTTATGCCATTTGGTTTGACTAATGCCCCGTCTACGTTTCAATCATTGATGAATGACGTTTCCGGCCGTATCTTCGGAAATTTGTGTTGGTGTTTTTCGATGACATACTAGTGTACGGTAAGACGAGAGGAAGAGCATTCACATCATTTGGGGCTGGTTTTACGAGACTTTGGCAGACCACGGTTTATTTGCTAATAAAAAGAAGTGTGAGTTTGGGCAACGAAGGGTGGCGTATCCGGGTCATGTAATCTCTAGCGACGGAGTGGCTGTAGATCAAGAAAAAGTGCTAGCTATGCTTGATTGGCCAACGCCGAAGAACCTTAAGGAGCTTCGTGGGTTCTTAGGCTTGACCGGTTACTACCGTAAGTTCATACAAGGGTATGCTCAGATTGCACAACCCTTGACGGAGCAGCTCAAGAAGGACTGTTTTGGGTGGACAGAAGCGCAACCACGGCTTTTGAGATGTTGAAGAAAGCTGTCACTAATCCACCGGTGTTAGCAATGCCGGATTTACGTAAGAAGTTTGTGGTGGAGACGGATGCATCCGGGTATGGAGTAGGAGCGTTCTTATGCAAGAACAGAGACCCATTGCTTTTTACAAACAAGCTTCTTGGGCCACGAGCACAACCGAAATCGGTATATGAAAAGGAGCTAATGGCTATTTGCTTAGCGGTGCGAGGTGGAAGCATTATTTGTTGGGTCATCATTTTGTAATTCATACGGATCAACGAGTCTCCGTTATATTACACAACAAAGAGAGATTGGGGCCGGTTTTCAAAAATGGGTAAGCAAGTTAATTGGGTTTGATTTTGAGATTCAATTCAAGCCCGGGACAGCAAATCGGGTCGCGGATGCTCTCTCTAGGAAAACCGTGGGAGCTGTGGAGTTGGGAGCTTTGGTGACCACCCAAGTAGTGAACTGGGCCAAGTTGGAAGATGAGATCAAACTTGATCCTTTTTTGATTCAACTTCGGCAGGAGCTAGAGGATAATGTGAAGCCTCATGTTGGTTTCACCCTTGCTGCCAACAGGTTACTGTACAAAGGGCGTGTGGTGATTCCTCAATCTTCTTCTTATATTCCCCTTTTGCTTCATGAGTATCATGCCACACCAATTGGAGGACATTCCGGTGAAGTCAAGACTTACCTTCGTATGGCTGCAGAGTGGTATTGGGTGGGTATGAGACGAGATGTTAGCAACTATGTTCAGAAGTGCACGGTCTGCCAGCAGCAAAAAGTATCTCAACAGTCTCCGGCAGGGCTGTTACAACCCCTTCCTCTCCCTACTATGGTTTGGGAAGATATCTCGATGGACTTCATCGAGGGATTGCCTACCTCCAAAGGCATAAACACCATCTTGGTTGTTGTGGACCGTCTTTCTAAGTATGCACATTTTGTGGGGCTTCGACATCCTTTTACAGCCTTGACAGTGGCTGATGTTTTTGTTAAAGAGATAGTTCGTTTGCATGGATTTCCGGGATCCATTGTGACCGATAGGGATCGGATTTTCTTGAGTTTATTTTGGAAGGAGTTATTCCGTCTTCGGGGTACTAGTCTTAAACGGAGTACAGCGTACCACCCACGAGACGGATGGACAAACCGAGATTGTCAACAAAGGGTTGGAGACATACCTACGATGTTCGTGGTGGGGCACCCCCGGTCTTGGGCTAAGTGGCTACCTTGGGCCGAATTTTCTCACAATACCTCCCCCCATATGTCAACCAAACCGACTCCTTTTCGAGTTTTGTATGGACGTGATCCTCCACAATTGGCCCGTTTGGGAAGAGGACGATCGCCGAGTTGATAGTTTGGAAGAGATGATCAAGGAACGTGATGCTATCTTGGATGACCTTCATTTTAATTTGACTCGTGCACGGCAGATCATGAAACACGCGGCTGATTCTAGGAGAAGGGAGGAGACTTTTGAGATTGGTGACAAGGTATATCTCAAACTTCGACCTTATAGACAGAAATCGTGGCTAAGCGACCGTTTGAAAAATTAGCCGCACGTTTTTATGGGCCTTTTCCTGTCCTTAAGAAAGTGGGCAAGGTAGCTTATACCTTGGGACTGCCTCCCTTAAGTAAAATTCACCCGACGTTCCATGTTTCACAACTCAAGCGTGCGAGTGGGTGGCGAAATAGTAAATCCTACTATTCCGGATGAGTTAACTTCAGGGCTGGAGTTAGTGGTTGAACCAGAAGCCTTGTTGGATGTCGAGACAAGTCACGAAGGGGCCTCTACTAGGACTGAAGTTCTAATGAAATGGACTCATCTTCCAGCTTTTGAAGCAACTTGGGAAGACATGTCAGCCATCCATGCTCGTTTTCCATCCTTCCACCTTGAGGACAAGGTGAGTCTTTGGGGGCGGGGTAATGTAATGAATTCCAACTCTCCTCACGTGCTGACTTACACCCGTCGCAAGAAAAAGGGTAAGGCAACAGAAAACCCAGGATAGCGAGGGCAAATCAGTCAAGTAGGCAAAAAGAATATTTCATCATAACTGTGGGGAGATAGTGGCTGCTGTAATCAGAGTTTGTTAGAAAAGGGAATAATTGGCTAGAGAGAGAGAAATGTTAACTTGTATATAAAGGGCAGGTTGAGTGGAGGAAAGGTAGGAAAATACTGGAGTGTTTTTTGTAGTTTGTCTTGGGAGAGAACTGAGCCTCTCGAAAGCTCAGAGGTTACCTTCAACTATCAATCAAATTACTCTTGCTGCTATCTTGTTCTCTGTAATTTTGTAGTGCTTGTTGTTTGAGTGACTGGGCAGGGCATTTCATAAGGAAAGTTAAAAAAAACTCTACAATCAATGCAATCAGCAAATAAAATAAAATAAAATGACTACGAATGAAATTTAAGGGTATCTTCTAGAATTCAGGAAACTATAGATGAAGAAAAGAAAGTCAAAGGGAAGATAAGGCTACATTAAAGAAAGATGGGTAGAGCGGAATTCCACCCATAGAATGAGCGAGGAAAAGAATAGTCTCACTAAAGTCTTAGATTCTTCCACTCAAGGAAAGCATTAACGACTTCCACGACAAATAAGAATATACGACTAGTACGGAGATATCCCCGAAGTCTTAGATTTGCATCTAAAATTACCAAAGGAAGAAAGTCACTTGGAATGCCAGCAAAACAAACAAATATGCATTCGGATAAACAAAGAATCCCTCCAGTTATAGCAATACACTCCTTACTCACAGCACCAAGTTCAATATACAACCATGACTTAAACCAGGCAGTGGATTTGGTCCGCAACTGCGCAGCATGTATTGTCATTAAACTCATTTGATCATAAAGAAAACAACAGTAATCCATGCACTAAAAACCTACACCAAGTCACAAACTCAAGCTAATAGCAGTATCTAAGTTCCACATTACCACAAAATTCCTGCAACAGAAAAATCTCAACTTTACACTTATGCAGCCACAATATACATCACTGGATAACAAGAAGTATACAAATAAGGTCGATTTCCTAAACTCTGGCGTCTACCGGAAATAATAACCATTACAGTTATAATCAAAATCATACCCAACCCTACTTTCACAACCAACACAACCAAATCATCAACAGTTCAAAGTTGCATATAATTCAATCAAATTAAGGCGGAAATCGAGAAGGCGAGAGAGTACCGCTTTATTATCAGGAGAGAGATTGGAGTTCCGAGCCATTGGGGAAGAATCACTGCTCAAATGAGGTCTTTTCTTCTCTGGTTCATCCAACTCCGCGTTCTCCATCACCTCTTCTTCTCCTCCTCCTCCACCACCATTACCCTACTCTCTAAAACCCTAATTCTGAAACCCCCCAAAAAAATCCTATTTTTATAGCTTTTATTCCAAAATTATATAAAAATTCAATAATTTCAACCAAAAAATTAATCCACAGTGAGTTTGAACAACCTGGAACATGAAAAGAGATAAAAAAAAGTTAGTAATTTAACGGAATCAAAACGAATGAATTTTTAAACAAAGAGAAATTATAAAATGAGAGGATGCAAATTGAAATATTGGACTTACCTTTTTTGAAGTTTAATTTACGTTTGAATTTGGAATTAGATAGATGATGATGAATGAGAAAGAAGAGAGAGAATGAAGAGTGAGAGATGGAAAGTGGAGAAGATAAATAGTGGAAGTGTGTTCAGCCGGGAGAAAAAGAGGAGAGAGAAAGGACCGCCAAGGTTGGGGAATTTGACTATTTGAGCCTTTGAGGTGGGGACTTCAGAGTTCCGTTTTAGGGCTCTGGGTACAACAATACAAATTACAACGATAAATAACGGCACCACGTGGCGCTCTCCCCATTGCATAGTATAGGTTTTGATCTCGTGACCTCAAGTTAATATACTAAAGTTTTAACCACTAGACCAAGTGGTATTAGTGTTATTATTTTAAAGTACAATATTAATAAATGAAAATTTTCCTTATCCGGGGCATAGCCCGGGCCTAATAACTAGTTCACTTTTTATATTGTGTTCGAGGCGTCTGTTAATATTTGCCTTTTACAACCTTAAGATATCAACTCTTCTTTTCTTACATAAACCAAACAAGCAATTCAAAACTCGTGTTTATTGTGTACCTAAAACTTATCTTGAAGCTCATTGTGATCAAACTCAAGTTGTCTGTCATTTATTTTACCTACCCCAAGATATACATCCTCTAATTTTTTGTTGTTACCCAAAGAAAAGGACACACTTATAGGCTCCATAAAAATTTGATGAACAATATTAGAAAATTATATGTGAGAAGAAAACCATTTCTAAATCGAATATAGTATAGGGTACAATTAATTAAAAAGATTCACATTAGGAATATGGTGCAACTCCAAAAATGGAGGTAATATATAATTAAACTCCATGCAAAATTTGTTCCTTGATTAGTATTTTGTGTTATATTGGTTTTGACAAGCTATAAATTTTTAACATAATTAAATTAAAACTATTAATTATATAAACTCTTAACATTGTATATGTCTTGTCAAATATTATTCTATATACATATGCTTTAAACTCTAACTATAATTAATTTTACCTCAAAAGTTACTCTAGAATTAAAATAGGAAGAAGTCATGATAATAATGTTTTTATCGCAATCTTCCGGTAGTTATGCAATTACGTCTTAAACATATAATATTCTAATGACAAGAACTTTGAGACATTGTTAAACCTCAGTACCTCATAGTCGTCATTTTGTTAGTTTAAAGACAACTCAAACTTGATAAGTGCCAAGTTATGTTTGGCCTAATGGAAAACTTTGTACTTCCAAACCTCAAGATTGGGAGTTCAATCCTTACTAGGGGAATTTTGGGGGAGGAAATCCTCTTACTTCCCCCCCCCCCTCCAAAAGTCTCTACCTTGCTAACCCAGGCCATATTGACCTGCAAGAGATTTTGATCTAGTAGGACAAAAGTTGGGCATGGGTCGGGTCTAGTGTGAGTCCGACCAGACCCACACCAACACCCACATGGTCTGAAAAAATCTGAACCCTTACCCAAATCCAAAGGGGCAAAACCGGTAAAATATAGGTCTCAAGCTTATTGGGAGTTTTGATTGTTTTTTTAACTGAACGATTTTTTACGCCCGCTTTTTTCGTTATTAAAATGATAAAAGACCAAAATCATAGTCTAATTCTTCTACAAAACAACTAAAACATACACAATAAGTTGATTTGAGTCCTAGCAAAAAGTTTTATTACTCTTTATATATTAATAAGAAAATGGCTCTGTGGGGCGGGTTTGGATCAGATCTCTGTCTTAATCTATCAGCCCATACCCGGATTCCAACACTTAGACCTGGACCCAACCCAGACCCGATGGGTCTCAAAATTCTATACACATACCTTTAACAATGGATCTTACGCGCCTTAAAAAAGAGTACTAAAAGTTTATAAAACTAATACATGATCACAAAAAGAATTATATTTCATCTGTATTCTTTTAGACATTCGGCTTCTGGCCCATCATTTCATGATAGAGGTATGGTGTGCTGGTGCCTATGGAGCAGCAAATAAGGGCCTCTAGGCCCAATAGCAATGGGTAAAGTAATACCATCGATCCTTTATTATTAGTATGAAAACTCCATTCCAACAAATTTTTTTTTGGCGGATCCACACAAAACATTCTTGAGCATTAATTCACTCTTAGTGTCTTACATAGTATTATTGCCAAATAGATGCCGGAACAAAAAAATGTTATTGCCAAAAAGATTACTCTTGTTGTGAGAAATATATAGAGAGAGAAGCTATATATCATAAGAGTGTATTGTATTCGTATTGTGCAAACTGACTTCTTACATCGACGGTATTTACAAGCAAAAATTTCTACCGTGTACAATTACAAATTCAACAATTACAGCGGCGGAAGAAAACTTTTCCTAACATGCATTAAATGCATGTCAGGACATTCACCATGCTTAACAGTGGAATTTGTCATTCCACTGTTCTCTCAACACTCCCCCTTGAATGTCCACTGATAACTCATAATAGACGTTGTCTCATTAAGAATCTTGTTAGGAAAAACCCCGTGGAAAAAATCCATAACTAGGGAAAAGAGTACAACTATTATATATCCTTATATGCTTAAAATTAGCTGCCTCATTAAAAACCTTGTCAGGAAAAACCCGGTGGGATAAAAACCTAATCGAAGGAAAAGAGTGCAGCGCATATAATATTAGCATATATCACGAAGATGACGCATTCCAATTTTTCGGACTAATTCTACAAATTTCTTCGCGCGGAAGGGATTTGGTAAATAAATCTGCAAGATTCTCACATGATTGGATTTGTTGGATGTTTATCGTCCCTTCCTTTTGGAGGTCATGAGTGAAGAAGAGCTTTGGTGATAAATGTTTAGTTCTGTCTCCTTTGATGTACCCTTCGCTTACTTGGGTGATACATGCAGTATTGTCTTCGTAGATGATAGTTGGATTTGTTGTTATTGTTTCCATTCCACATTCTTCTTGGATATTCTTGATCATTGATCTTAGCCATACACATTCCCTTCCAGCTTCATAAAGAGCAATTAATTCTACATGATTTGATAATGTGGCCTTCAAAGTCTGCTTCATGGATTTCCAAGATATTGCAGTACCTCCATAAGTGAATAGATACCCAGATTGAGACTTAGCCTTTTGTGGATCTGATAGGTACCCAGCATATGCATATCCAATGAGTGACACATTTGGTTTCAACTGGTAGAATAATCTAAGATCTTGTGTTCCTCGAAGATAGTGTAACAAGTGTCTGACTCCATTCCAATGTCTCTTCATTGGTGCATTGCTGTATCTAGCTAACATATTTACTGAAAAAGCTATGTCAGGTCGAGTATTGTTAGCCAAGTACATTAAGGCACCAATCACACTTAAATATGGTACTTCAGGACCAAGAATTTCTTCATTTTCTTCTCGTGGTCTAAATGGATCATCTTTCACATTCAGAGAACGCACTATCATTGGAGAACTTACACTAGTAGAATAATTGTATATTGCCGCGGTTAAATTGCTGCGGTTTTAGCTCAACGCAGCAATAGACCGCGTGCGAAAAGAAAAATAATTTCTAAAATACCATATTGCTGCGCAGCAATAGATTAAAATATTATTTTTTATTAATCTATTGCTGCGGTTTTTTCTAAGAACCGCAACAATAGTTCCTTAGTGAGTATTAAAAGGTGCTAGGGTTATAACCCCCTCTCTCTCACCCTCATTATTAGGCGCCGTTTCTCTCACGCCTCTCAATTCGCTCCTCTCTGATCCTCTCAATTCACTCCTCTCAAACTCATCTCCATCGAACCTCCTCATCTCTCATCTCCTTCGCATCTCCTCAATCTCTCACTCTTAAACACTGAACTTCGCACCTTCTCACCAGGTGAAGAACAACATTTCCATCAGGAGCAAAACCCAATCTCTCCTCCCCTTCTAAGAACAGAATTTACTCGGCGCCCATAATCTTCTCCTCAATTTTCCAACTCCTCTCTTCATCCACCTTCAATGTTCTCTCGGACACCTTCTTCTCTCTCCTCGGAATCAGCGACGACGCGAGAAAGCGGGGAGGTCGTCGATGTCGCCTTCGTCGCCGTCTGCACCAAGTCCTTTGTCGCCTTTGCCGCCGTCTGTACCTAATCCGCCGTCGTCGTCGCCTTCGCCACCTTCTGCACCAAGTCCGTCGCCATCTTGCACCAGTCCACTGTCTCCTACTCTTTCGTTTTATCAGATCTGTTTTATTTAATTTTTCTTTAGTTTGTTTTTCCTTTGTCAACATCTAATGTTAGGGTTCTATTTCTTGTATTTTTCGTTATTACTATTTTGTTGATTAGTTTCATTTTCATTTTTCCTTATTAAATCTGTTTTTTTATATATTTTTTGTAATTACTCTTTGTAAAATATCATTATTATCGAATAAATAAAGTTGATTTTATAATTTTTTTGTAATTAGTGTTTGTAACATATCATATACTTATATTTGTAGTAAGTTGTGTTGTAATCGCATTTTAGCGATGCATTACTAGGTTGAAGAACGAATAAATATTTAAATTTTGAAAAAAAAAATTTTTTACCTGCACTTATTGCTGCGGTTTTGGGATACAACCGCAGCAATATGTTAATTTATTGTTGCGGTTTAAAACCGCAGCAATATGTTAATTACCTATTGCTGCGCCCTTAATTGTTGCGCGGCTAAAACCGCAGCAATAGGCCACTTAATGACCGCAGCAATAAGCAATTATTCTACTAGTGTTAGCTTATTGGGTGGGCTTTGTCCATGAAAAAACGTCTCAGAATTTTTTCCGTATAGTTTGATTGATGGACAAAAATCTCATTTCTCAAATGTTCTATTTGCAAGCCAAGGCAAAATTTTATCCTCCCGAGATCTTTCATCTCAAATTCTTTCGTCAAGTACTTTGCAGTCACTTCGAGTTCTCTAGGAGTTCCAATAATATTCAAATCATTGACAAAGACAACAATGATGGCGAATCCTGATTTGGATCGCTTTATGAAAACACAAGGACTGATATATTATTTTTGAATCCTTTTTTCAATAGGTATTCACTAAGACGATTATACCACATTCTTCCAGATTGTTTTAACCCATAGAGTGATTTTTTCAATTTTATTGAAAACATCTCTTTGGGCATGTGATTTTCTGGTAGTTTTAGTCCATCTGGGACTTTCATATAAATATGAAATATCTGTGTCAAGTGACCCATATAAGTATGCAGTCACTACATCCATTAACCTCATTTGCAATCCTTTCGAAACAGATAAGCTTACCAGAAATCTTAGTGTAGTTGCATCAACTACTGGAGAATATGTCTCATCATAATCAATCCCTGACATTTGTGAGAAGCCTTGGGCTACTAGCCTTGCCTTATATCTAGTAACTTCATTTTTCTCATTTCGTTTTCTCACGAATACCCATTTGTACCCAACTGGTTTTACACCTTTTGGTATTTGGGTTATTTGTCCGAGTACCTCACGTTTTTCAAGTGATTTCAATTCTACTTGAATTACTTCTTTCCATTTTAGCCAATCTTTCCTGCGGCGACATTCATCTACTGTATTTGGTTCTATATCATTTTCATCGTATGTCATTTCAACCGCTATGGAGTAAGCAAAGATTTGATTCAAGACAACATCTTTTCGATTCCATTGTTTCTTTGTAGAAACATAATTAATTGAAGTTTCATTGTTGTCTATGCTTTCATGTTCCTTTTCTTCTGGAACATGCTTATCTTTATTTTTGTTTTCATCATGAATTTCATCATGCTCCTTTGGAGGATTTATATTAATTTCGTTCGTTGTTTCACCTTGCTTTTTCATTTTTCTTGGTTTTGAGTCTTTAGAACCGGGTGGTCTACCACGTTTTCGACGTGCTATTGACTCATCTTCAATGGTCTTATTGTCACTAGGTATTTCAATTCGTGCCGGGACATTCTCAGCAGGTACATGTGACTTTGTCACTTTCTTAGTATCTGTGAATGCATCTGACAATTGGTTTGCAATACTTTGCAAATGAACAATTTTCTTGACTTCTTGTTCACATGAATTTGTTCTCGGGTCTAGAAACGACATTTGCGATGCGTTCCATGTAATTTCTGTTTTTATATTTTGTGGGTCCACTTTCTCTCCCCCTAAGGATGGGAATACTGACTCATTAAAATGACAGTCAGCAAATCGAGCCGTAAATAAATCGCCAGTTGTTGGCTCTAAATATTTGACAATTGATGGAGATTCAAATCCAACATATATTCCCATCTTTTTTTGTGGACTCATTTTAGTACGTTGGGGAGGAGCAATAGGTACATGTATAGCGCACCCAAAAAATTTCAAATGTGAGACATTCGGTTCTCGACCAGATACTAATTGTAACGGTGAGAATTTGTGATAGGCTGTCGGCCTTAATCTTATCAATGCTGCTGCATGTAATATAGCATGACCCCAAGCAGAAGAGGGCAGTTTTGATCTCATTATTAATGGTCTTGCAATTAATTATAATCTCTTGATTAATGATTCAGCAAGACCATTTTGTGTATGTACATGAGGCACATGGTGCTCTACAACAATCCTAATAGACATGCAATAGTCATTAAAAGTTTGGGATGTAAATTCCCCAGCATTGTCTAATCTTATTCTCTTTATTGTATGGTCTAGGAATTGAGTTCTTAATCGGATTATTTGAGCCAGAAGTTTTGCAAATGCAACATTTCTACTTGACAAAAGGCTCACATGTGACCATCGAGTAGAGGCATCAATTAATACCATGAAATAGCGGAATGGTCCACATGCGGGGTGAATAGGCCCACAAATATCTCCTTGTATTCTTTCTAAAAACATTGGATATTCAGTGACAATCTTATATATAGATGGTCTGATTATCAATTTGCCAAGTGAGCATGCAACGCATGATAATTCATTTGACCGAGGAATTTTGACATTCTTTATAAAGTGTCCAATTGAATTTTCAATGAATCTATGCATCATTCCTGTGCCAAGATGGCCAAATCGGTCATGCCATAGAGTAAATGATTCTCTGTTATCTAAGTTCTGGTTAGATATCATATTAATTTCAATCGGACGTATATCTATGCGATATAGTCCCGAGGAAATTGCTGGCAATTTTTCATAGATGTATTTCTTGCCGCATTTTTCTGCCGTGAGGCATATGAATTCCTCTTTGTTCACTGTCATCGTTTCCAAATGGTAACCATTCTGACGTACATCTTTGAAACTTATGAGGTTTCTTCGAGATTTACTCGAATATAATGCGTCATTGATTATCAATTTTGTCCCATTTGGAAATATAATACAGGCTTTCCTAGAGCCTTCAATTAACTTGGTTGTCCCAGATATTGTGCTAACATTTGCCTGGAATATTGTAAGTTTTGAAAAATACTCTTTATTTTTCAATATGGTGTGTGTTGTCCCACTGTCGAGGAGACATTGTTCTTTGGATCCAACTTCTGGTAAATCCATATCTTCATAAATAATAAATATGATGATCAGTATAAGAAAATGCATATTTTATTAATAATCAAGGAGGGAATACATGAAAATGAATATTGAAACAATTAAAATAAACTAAGCATATTAATGCATTGCAAAGTTGTTTTCGGCTTCAGCATTATCCATAAAAAAATATGAAACATCAAGGCAGGGCATGGATGTATTAGCTTCATTAACAAAGTTTGCTTCAGCATTTTTCCCTTTGTTCTTTATTGAAGCTTGATATAGGTCTACCAAATGTTTGGCAGTACGACATGTGCGACCCCAGTGCCCAGTCATGCCACATCTGTGGCAAGTGTCATTTCTTTTATAGGACATTTGCCTCTGATTTCTAGATGATTGTCCCCAATTTTTATCAGAATTTTTGAAATTATTATTTCTTGGGGAAAATCGGCCTCTGCCACGTCGACGCCCTCGGCCACGGTAATTACCACGTCCTCTCCCACGACCGTTGTAATTACCGCGTCCACCTATATGTATAGCATTTGCTTCTGGTGGATCAGAGCTTTCTATTGCATTTATTTCATATGTGGCTGAACACCCCGTAGGTCTAAGATTATGATTTTTCAACAGAATATCATTATTTTGTTCAGCCACAAGTAGTACTGATATTAGCTTAGAGTACTTTTTGAAAGCTCTGAACCTGTATTGTTCTGCCAATATTATATTAGAAGTGTGGAAAGTGGAGAGCGTTTTTTCTATCATATGCTCTTATGCGATGGGATGATCACAATATTTCAATAATGATACAATTCTAAACAATGTTGAATTGTAATCACTGACTGCTTTAAAATCCTGGAACCTCAAATTGAGCAAGTCAAAATGTGCCTTTGGGAGGAGCACATTTTTGTGATGCCCATATCTTTCATTCAGGATATCCCATAGTTCTTTTGGATCCTCCACAAGGAGATATTCAGTTTTTAAACTTTCATGTAAATGATGCCTGAGAAGGACTAAGGCTTTTGCCTTTTCTTGTTCAGTCGCTTTTTTTACTGATGCGGCTGATGGAGTTGCATCACCTTGTTGGGTTGTCACACCCTATTATATGTTCCAGTCCTTGGGCCTTTAAATTCATTTGGGCGTCCACCGTCCATTCTAAAAACTTTTGCCCAGATAGATCTAGTATGTTAAATTGTCTTTTCACTAGATCTCCCATTTTTTACTACAAACATGTAAATATTTGAAATTAGTAAATGATAATAAATCATATATATTATCTCCCCTTGATTTATATCATTATAATTATACATAAACAGTACAAACAAAAGAAGAAAAAAAATACTAAAATAGCGTACAATATTAATGAAGCAAAAAAAATATGCCAAAAATAGGGAAAAAAAACAAGTGAAAGAAAAAAAATTCCTAAAATGCACTTAAAGATACAAAATAAAATGATATTCATGTGCATTTTTTTCGTCATTCTTCCGGGGAGATAAATTTTTTTTTGTCTCCTATTTGTGTATTAGGAGATATATCATTAATGTCATAAGAAGGAAAAAAAAACCGGCTATAAGGAATAAGTATAACCTAGAGGTGATCATGGGCCGGTTCGGGTTCGGGCCGGGCCGAGCCAAAAAAAATTGCCCATTGACCGGGCCGGGCCCAAATCCGGGCCAAAAAAAAGTGCCCAAAGCCCGTTATTTCGGGCCGGGTCGAGCGTGCTTTTTCGGACCAAAACGGGTCGGGCCAAAAAATTAGACTAAAACGTCTTTTTTGGCTTGCCCAAAGCCCGACAAAAGAAACCGGGCTGGGCCCATCCCGGCCCGTCCGTGGACCAAAAAAACCCGCCCAAAAACCGGGCCGGGCCGGGCTGGAGTTGATCAGCTCTAGTATAGCCTTATTATCCTAAAATCCTCCTCAAAAGAAGAAGATGAAGGTGGAGGACAATTGTCGTCGGTGTGGAACATGGTGGCCGGAAGGTTGAGGAAGAAGAGAAAAAAAATTTGTGAATTTTGAGAAAAAAAATTTGTGAATTTTGAGAAAAAAAATTGGAAGAAGATAAGGGATGTGTGGTGAAAATGGGGTGGGTAATCCGCTTTTATAGAGGGTTATCCCTAACTGTGCAGTTCATCTACAGTTAAAAATATACAATGCAATAAAATTTTAAGATTTTTTTATTGGCAAATATATATTTGAGCAAATTATATGTACTAAATTGGTCTACTATGATGCATGTTGGTAAAATGGGATATAATATACGGTCATTTCACCATATACCCCTGACAAATTTTTTTTTGCACCATATACCCTTTCAACTTTCCAAATTCACCATATACCCCTCACATTTGAAAAAATACATCTACTTACCCTTAATGACTAACGGCGTTAAACTCCGTTAGTCATTAACCCTTAATCCCCCATCAAACCTAATTAACTAACCTAAATCTACCCCTAATCCTAACCCTAACCCTAACCCTAATACCCTAACCCTAACACCTAACACCCCACCCCCTCCCCCACCCCCACCACCCCCACCCCACCCCCCCACGCACCACCACCTTTCCCCGGCCCCCTTCCCCAGTAGCACCCCTCCCTCTCCCGCAGACACCCCCTCCACCCTCCCCGCATCCCCTCCCCTTCCCCCTCCCCTTTCCCTCCCGCGCAACCCCCTCCCCCTTCCCCCGTCGTCGCTCAACTTCCCTCCCCTTCCCCGCCGTCGCGCAACCTCCCTCTCCTCTTATCTCTCGGCACTCCACTCTCCACCCAAACAAACCTCCAAACTTTCGTCATCAATGGCGATAATTGGTTCCGATTTCCCGATATTTCGGACCTCGAATTCCTCGAGAAAATCAAAGTGGAGGGGGTTCCAATTTCCCAACATTTCCGGACCTCAAATTCCTCGACATTTCAATGGCGATGAGAGAGAAAGGAGCAGATCGCGTCGCGGGGAAGGGGAGGGGGTTGCG
The DNA here is from genome assembly GCA_947648045.1 of Beta corolliflora. Lineage (NCBI taxonomy): Eukaryota > Viridiplantae > Streptophyta > Magnoliopsida > Caryophyllales > Amaranthaceae > Beta > Beta corolliflora. The sequence continues at coordinate 41,497 of CANSZD010000206.1, read as the reverse complement.
GCGGCGGGGAAGGGGAGGGGGAGGGGGCTGCGGGGAGGGGGTCATGGCGGCCGGGGAAGGGGGAGGGGAGGGGGGGGCTGATGAGGGGGAGGAGGGGGGCGGGGGAAGGGTGGTGGTGCGAGTGGGGTAAGGGGGGTGGTGGAAGTGGGGTGGCGGGTGGGGTAAGGAGGTGGTGGGGGGGGGGGGGGGGGGGTGGGGGGTGGGGGTGGGGGGGAGGGGGGTGTTAGGTGTTAGGGTTAGGGTATTAGGGTTATGGTTAGTGTTAGGGTTTGGATTAGGGGTAGATTTAGGTTAGTTAATTAGGTTAGTTGGGGGATTAAGGGTTAATGACTAACGGAGTTTAACGCCGTTAGTCATTAAGGGTAAGTGAATGTATTTTTTCAAACGCGAGGGGTATATGGTGAATTTGGAAAGTTGAAAGGGTATATGGTGCAAAAAAAATTTGTCAGGGGTATATGGTGAAAAACCCGTATAATATATGTAACTACAAATGCAATAAAAAAAAAAAGAAGATTAGAGACAATAATATATAATAGTGTTATGAATGCTTGTTTCCTGCATACATGTGACATTTTTGCACATATAAGAGATAATAATTTTATCACTTCACTAGGCCGTCCATATAGGCGGCAAGTTCAAAAAAAATAATTAACCCGTCCATATAGGCGGTTCAAGAGCAAAATAAATAACATAAAATAAATGTCCTTGCCCTCCATGAAGGTGACTTTATTATCAAAATTACTTATTTTTTGAGTCAGTGGCATGGTGACGTTTACTACTAGTCCCTTCCTGTTCATCCCTATTTCTTTTATTACTTGGTGGAGGTTGATTTTCAGTTGGTTGTATAGGAGGGTTATTATTGGTGTTGGGAACAGGGGTTTCTGGGTTTTCTCTGGTATGGGTATTTGTACCGTCGTTAAGGTTACTGGGTCGGGGCTGTCTTACAGTTCCCCTCGCTGGGTTGGTAGTGCATGGCACATTGTTTCGCTCTATCCAAAGATAAACACCCGAGACAGAGACATTGTGTAAAACAATGTTAATCCCGTTACTTTGTTGATCCATGTTCGGATAGTAAAGGGTTGGGCTTGGAGAAAAAAATTTAGAACTTGAAACATAATGGATGTAAAATTTTTAAAGATACCTTTAATTTTTTTTCGGTGGCAAACTCGTGCTGATAACGTGTTGTGGGAAGTATATAGAGAGAGAGATCAAGCTATATATCATAAGAGTGTATTGTATTCGTATTGTGCAAACTGACTTCTTACATCGACGATATTTATAAGCAAAAATTTCTACTGTGTACAATTACAAATTCAACAATTGCAGCGGCGGAAGAAAACTTTTCCTAACATGCATTAAATGCATGTCAGGACATTCACCATGCTTAACAGTGGAATTGAATTTACCATTCCACTGTTCTCTCAACAACTCTTACATATTTGCCTATTAAGTTTGTTGACATTCATGGGGGAATTTGGGTGTCTTTACTATGGCTAGCTGGCTGGGCTCACCTTGAGATAGGGCTGACCCAGCCCAGTTCCATGTACCAAAAAAAAAGTTTGTTGACCTTCATAATATATTGTGTATGATACTCCCTCCACTCTTTTTTTTTTGTGTGGTTTTCAAAATGTTTTTTAACCCTTAATATCACTTATTTCGTTTAAGTAAAAATTATAAAAATTTGATATTATGAATCTACACATCGAGACGAATCTAACAAGACCACAGATGGCTACATTTGTACTTATAAAAGAATCAAAATAATCGGTCAAAGTTAGTGGTTCATTTCCCAAAACAACAATGTAGCAAATAAAAAAAAACAGATGGAGTATTTCACTATCTAAAATAATTTTAGAAGATAAATCTAGATGTACTATTTTAAAAGCTATGAATTGTTATGAACATATATAGATGTACATAAGGACAAATATATAATTCTGTGTTATTATTTCTAGAAATTGATGATTCATTATATGAATATCATTTGTTTAACATGATGTTTTCATTGGGAATGACTCAACATCGTAGAGTAAAAAAAAAATACAGATTCTTTGGTGTAACTGTTATACCATAATTTATGGTATAACAACCTACAAACCACCACTTCTTTTGTAAAAAGATTTCCAATGACATGAAATAAAAGACATAATGACATGAGATTCATGTCATTATTTGTATAGTTCATGTCATTCTTGTTGGAGTGTATGCCATTATGCATGTTACACGATAAGTTATGGTGTAACGTGTTACACAAAAGATGCACTAAAAAAATTTGACCATGAATTATTACCAATATGCAATATATAAGGAAAACATAATCGTTTGAGATATTAATTATCAAAAGATATGCGTCGAGAATTGTGAAAGAGCAAATGAGAACATCAACACAAAACAGAAAGAAAATATATAAGACTAAGATACAAATACATATCCGTTATTGATTTATACAATTGTTCAGATCTTATCAACGAGATAATTTATAACATACTCCCTCCATCCCATTTTATAGTTCTCGTATTCCATTTTGGGTGTCCCAAAATGTTGTTCCCAATTCCCTTTGTTTCTATTTTAGAACATCACTTTTTACTCTCTATCTCCTCCTTTTCACATGGGTTTTGACACTCACATGTAATGCTCCCTCAGCCTCATTGGTTGGGTATAACAAAAAAACACTTTATATTCTCTCTCTCTCTTAGCTTCTTTTCACATGCCCACTCATTTAATGTTCCCATTCTTTTTCATTTTTTTTAATGACAATAATGCCAAAATATAACAACTCCCCATGCAGTTACCACAATCATTGTTTCCTTAATTCCCGTACCCAAAATGAAACAGGAACTATAAAATGGGACAGAGAGAGTAAATATTATCAAAGTCTCAATTGTTCTCTCGGGGGCACCTACAATTAGATGCTCTCTTTCACATTTTTTGCACATTTTATATATGCACATTTTATGTTTCGCTCATTTGAGCACATTTTATTTATTGCTCATTTGAGCACATTTTATGTATTGCTCATTTGAGCAAATTATGTGACAAATATGCAAAAAAAAATGCTTGGCATAGTTATAGCCTTATATAGGTGCTCTATTTGAGCAAAATGTATGACAAATGTGCAAAAAAGATACTTGGGAACATATAGTTATAGGTACTAGCTCCCAGGAGAACCTAAGAATTTGCAACATAATCAAGCCTATTAGGCTTTAGCCACAATATTAGGTCAAAAAAATAAGTTCAATTATTAAACCTATTTTATAAAAATGTTTACAATCACCCAAATTATCATGAATGATGAAGAGCTATTGAAAGTGATTATACAGATATGCACTCGAATAATGCCGACTTTTCCACACAAATTTGTATGAACATTCGAGCATAGAGGCTAGAGCACTACCTTTCACTGAGTACTGATATATCTTACTATATCTTTAACTTTCATTAATACAAGAGTTTTAATAGAATTGGCATGCATGCATTTCAATCAATTTGAACTTTCAAAGAGTTTTGAAGTGGGCTGCTGAAAACCCCATCCCTCTTTTTCCAATCTTTATAAAAAGTTTTATACAGACAATTTCATAAGTGTTTCTTTTCGACATAGGAGTACTAGGAAAGTAGGGATGGATTATTTATAAAAAGATTTCAAGTATTACTTTGAACGTAATAATCCTACTACCAATGCAATATAGCTCTTAATTGTCACAAAGTTCAAACGCTAGTTCTAAATCCTTTTGCCTTATAAAATCTATAATTATGTATATTGAAGTATTACAAAGCATTATCAGTCCAATTTTAATTTTAAATTATATGCAACTAATTTTGATTTAAAATTATGTAATAAACTTATATTTGACTTATTATACAAATATTTCTAATTTCAAATTAAATGCAATGATCCTAATCGAACATTGCCAAACTAATATTTCACCCGTTTCAGAATACTTGACACAGTTTGACTTTTGCGTTATTCACACACACTCACTTGACTGTGTTTTGTGATTTCTTCGTTAAGGAAAATTAATATAGTCATGTTGATCGTGTTAGATTCACCTCGACATATATTTTCAATATATCAGCATTTTATAATTGTTACTCATAAGGAATCAGAGATATTAATGGTTTAAAATATACACTGTTAAGTGTATCGAGAAAAGGGTGTCTATTGTTTTGAAATACAAGAAGTAACTAATATACTTTGATATGCAGGATTTTACAACACGTAGTGGAATGAAGATAAATGAATACAAGGAACTAGATTAGACGTAGGGAACCAATTATTTAGACAAAGTCTAACCGATGGCTTGAAGTGGTCTCTTTATCTTAAACCTTAGCCTCCATTAGTGAATTTCAAAGGGGCTTCCATTGATTTTATCGGTGGATAGCCCCACCTTAATTTTATTTTTCATTGTTGTTTAGCTTCGTTTGTGTCGTTATTGTTTTAATAATACTCCCTCCTTTAAAGAGAGGATCGTTTCTCCCTTGAAAGAAAGGGTTTATTCTCTTCTCCTTGGGAGAGACTTTAGTTTACTCCTTTTGTTTCTAGATGAATTATCGTAATTTTGGATCATTGATGAAGAATTATGCGGTGTCGAAGCAGATTTCAGATCTACAATTACAATCAATGGTATCAGATTTAATTCTATGTCAAAACTACAACATATCGAAAGACCCCCTCCTTGAAGGTTGTATCAAACAGCGATGTGGAAGAGGGTATGCAGAATTGTTAGATCTACTACACAACGATCGTGGTTTTGCAAATTCTGAATTTTATTTGTTCAAAATTGTTATGTATTTGTTAGTCCAAATTTCTATTGTAGATGTCGTATGACTATCTCTTTTATTAATGAATTAATTTAACTTTAAAAAAAAAAGTTGTCTCTTTTTCTTTTTTATTTCATTAAAATAAATAGCTTTTGGGCTCAAACAGCTGACGCACAAGATTTTCTCCTAGTTATGTCAAAATAATGAAATATTTTAATTTATTGCTTAAAAAACGGGGTGCGAGCAAAAACTATATAACCTCATATTTAACTTAACCTTACATAAACTCTTCAATTATGAGACCTCTTCATGCATGCAATGACGCAGACTGCTTCAAAAATGCATTGCCACTATGCATGTAGATTAAGTATTAGGAGTACTGCTACTGCATTAGCATTCTGCTAAGCATGGAATTTAGCGCCAGGTCGTATTGCCAATTCGCCGGCCTTTACGTATGCAGATAAAGTATTACTCTATTAGCATTCTGCTAATAAGCATGAAATTTAGCGCTAGCCGCTAGGTCTTTGCTTATCAGTCGCCTCGTTGTTGGTGGTGTTGTCGTTGTTGTTAATGTGATTAAGACATTAATTACTTACTTAATACGTAGTTTAAGATTTTATTCTTGCTTAATCCTTGTATTCAGGATGTTTATGTTTTATGTATACAAGTATGTTACATACTTTTCCATGCAACCTTTTAGCAACCTTTTAGTTGGTAAATTCTTATAGGGGTGGTACCCAAGATCTGAGATCGAATCCCGTCTACATCATCGTATAAGGCCCTGTTCTTTTGGACTTATTTTCAGTTCAGTTCAGTTATTATTATTATTATTATTATTATTATTATTATTATTATTATTATTAATATTAATATTAATATTAATATTAATATTAATATTAATATTAATATTAATATTAATATTAATATTAATATTAATATTAATTATTATTATTATTATTATTAATTATTAATATTTATTATTATTATTACTAATTATTATTATAATTAATATTAATTATATTATTAATTATTACTATTATAATAATAATAATAATAATAATAATAATAATGATTATTATTATTATTATTATATTAATTGTTATTATATTATTTATCATTATTATTATTATTATGTTATTTATTATTATTATTAATACTTCCTCCGTTCTAAAATAAATGAAACACTAACCATTTTAGACCGTTTCAAAATAAATGAAAACATTACTTTATTTGGTATTCACTTCTCTCTATCTCTCTCCTCATCACATGGGTCCCTCTTTTTCTTTCTCTCTATCTCTCTCCTCTCATAAATCCCCGTGCCAAGGCCCTACGTTTCATTTAAAATAGAACGGAGGAAGTATTAATTATTATTATTATTATCAATTATTATTATTACTAATTATTATTATAATTAATATTAATATTAATATTAATTAATAATAATAATAATTATTATTATTATTATTATTTCAGTTCAGTTCAGTCAGTTCAGTCCAAAATAACACCAAAAGAAAAACTTATTTTAATATTTCTTCCATTTGCTAATATTTGTAACGTACACCTTGAGTACTACAAATTCTTAAGGAAGGCAAGTGTAAAATAACTATTGAAAAGCTACTTTATCAAGGGTGCATCAAACCGGGCTAACTTGTTGGGTATGGCATGTGCGGAGATGGTACGACGAAAGACCAACGATGAATAAATTTAGTGTAGCGACAAGCAAGCATCGAGTCATGAGCATCGTATTGAACATTGAGACAAGTTAGGTCGTGCTTATCATGGGTGTAAAGCAGCATGAGCGAATGTAGTGAGAAAGCAGGTGATTAAGAAGCAGCAATGCAAATATATGCATGTTTGCTTGTCAGAGTTCAACATTTTAGTATGAACTCAACTTTGAAGAAATGAAAATGTAGAGAGAAAACTTTAGAGAGAAGAAGATACTTGTGCTTATTATTTTCTGAATGAATGAATCATTACAAGAAGGATAGTGTTTGTACAAAGAAGATTTACAACTCTTTATTACAATAAAAGATAATTGAGAAAGCTTCAGCTAGAAGCTAACTAACTAACTCAAAGCTAACTAACTAACTCCAATTTATTTGTAACTAACTAGCTGACTAGGACTTGTAGGAGTTGCTGACTTTGCTGATTGTATACCAACACCCCCCCCCCCTCAAACTTGGGAGGGTTTGAACCATGCCAAGTTTGGAGAGAGAGTAGAGTGCTGAAGACTAGGAATATTTTTTGTGAAAATGTCGGTCAGTTGATGAGTAGTAGGCAAGTAGCTGAGCTGTAAAAGGCCCTCTAGGACCTTATCCCTTGTAAAGTGACAATCCACTTCTATGCGTTTTGTCCTTTCATGAAATATGGGATTCTTAGCAATATGTATTCTTGGTCCGGTTGTCACAATGTAAGATAACATGCTTCAAGTTAGGGACACCTAGTTCCTCCAACAATCTAACCACTCAAGTGACTTCACTAGCAGCTTGAGCCTTTGCTCTATATTCTGCTTCAGAAGAACTCTTGGAAATTGTGCCTTGTTTCTTTGATTTCCAGCTAATAGGAGAGTTACCAAGCAATAAAATATAACCAGTAACAGACCTCCTTGTTGTAGGACAAGCTGCCCAGTCTGAGTCACTAAAGGCTTGAAGAGATAACTGATTGGAAGCTTTAAGGAGGATGCCCTGCCCAGCAGTATGTTGTAGATATCTAAGAGTCTGAGTGGGAGCTTGAACCTGAGAAAGACAAGGATAATGCATAAATTGACTCAAGCATTGTACAACAAATGCTAGATCAGGTCAGGTGTGAGTGAGAAAGTTCAATTTACCAACATAGCATCTGTATAATTCTGGATCAGAATATGCTGGACTATCATCAGTAGAAAGTTTGAAATTCAAAGGAAATGGAGTGATAGCAGGTTTTGTGATATCAAGGGAACAATCATTAAGAAGTTCCTTGGTGAATTTCCTTTGAGTAAGGACATAGCCTTCAAAAGTTTTGGTTATTTCAATACCAAGGAAGTAATGTAGAATACCTAAGTCCTTGATATTGAATGTAAAGTGAAGATGATGCTTCAAAGCAGTAATTGTGGCTTCATTAGAACCAGTTAAGATGATATCATCTACATAAACTGCAGTATAGTGATATCATCTTGCTCATGCTTCAAAAATAATGAGTAATCATTCTTGGACTGTACAAAACCTTGTGACTGAAGTTCTTCTAGAAGTCTAGCAAACCACTGCCTGCTAGCTTGTTTCAAACCATATAGGGACTTCTTAAGCCTACAAACATGGCCTGGTGGAGCAGTGACACCCTTAGGGACCTTCATGTAAACCTCCTCATGTAGTTGCCCATGTAAAAAGGCATTATTAACATTCATTTGAAATAATTCCACTGTTTACTAGCAGCTAAAGAGATTAAACATCTCACAGGTGACATCTTCACCACAGGAGAAAAGGTTTCTTGGTAATCAAGCCCATATTTTTGGGTAAAGCCTTTAGCAAATAACCTGGCTTTATACCTTTCAATGGTGCCATCAGCATGCTTTTTGACCTTATATACCCATTTTCAACCTATGGCTTTCTTACCCTTAGGTAAAACTGCAAATTCCCATGTGCATGTGTTTGTCAAGGCTGAAATTTCCTTTTCCATAGCTTCTACCCACTTGGAATCACTAGTAGCTTCAGCATAGTGTGTAGGTTCAACTATGTCAGTATGAGTAGCTATAAATGCTTTGTGATTAGGAAGAAGAGAATCAAAAGTAACTAAGTTGCACCAGTGAGAGGTAGCTGTAGAGCATACAAAATCATTAAGATGTGAAGGTGGTTTAATAACTCTTATAGATTTTCTGATACGAGGAGTTATATGTGGTGGAGATGATGAAGGAGAAGAGGGAAGAGATAGAGAGGTTGAGATAGATGGTGGAGAAGAGGAATTAAGAGGAAAAGAAGTTTGTGTAATTGGAGAAGAAGTATGAACAGAAGAATTAGTATGAGTTGGTGCAGCTGTTGAAGGATTTAGGGGAAGAGAAATATTTGTGTTGTAAGGAAGAAAGAAATCTGTAGTGTAGGTGGTGTGAGGAGAAGTACAATAGTGAAAAGGGAAGTGATTTTCATGGAAGTGGATATCTCTAGATATAACAACTTTCTTTGTTGCTAAGTCTAGAACCTTATAAGCTTTATGGCTTGAAGGATAGCCTATTAGAACACAAGGATGTGCTCTGTGTTCAAATTTGCTTCTCTTCACAGTAGAAGTAGAGATGTAACATAAACAACCAAAAACCTTTATATGAGATACATCAGGTGTCTCATTGAAAAGCTTTTCATAAGGGCTAACAAATTGAATGCTTTTTAATGGCATTTTGTCGATTAAGTAAGCAGCTGTAAGAACACATGCACTCCAGTACTTGTTAGGAAGCTTGGACTGAATAGACAATGCTCTAGCAGTCTCAAGGAAGTGTTTGTGTTTTCTTTCCACAACACCATTCTGCTGTGATGTGTGACTACAACTCTTCTGTTGTAATATACCCTTGTTAAGAAGTAATTGCTTCATTTTTTCTTCTGTCAAGTCTGGTGCATTGTCTGATCTTATCATTTTCACATGACATTGGAACTGAGTTTCAACATATTGTAAGAAATGAGTCATAATTGAAACTGAATCACTCTTACTTTTTAGTAGATGGATCCAAGTCATTCTGGTAGAATCATCTACAATTGTAAGGAATTGATTATTACATATGTATCACACACTATGTAAGGGCCCCAAACATCTATATGGAGCAACTCAAAAGGCTTATTAGACTTGATAGGAGTATAGGACTAACATAAGGAAATGGTAACCTGGTTTGCTTAGCTAGGGGACAAATGTTACAAAAATATCATGCTAAACAACCTTGAATGTCAACACCCTTTACATTATTTATTCTTCCAAAAGACATATGACCAAGCCTAAGATGCCATAATTGTGCTTCTTTTATTGCTGAAAAACATGCTGGAGTGTATGATGTAGTTGATGTAGAGTCATCAGTAGGATGAAGCAGTGAAGTGTCCAAGATATAAAGGTCTTTATCCAGCTTACCAAGCAAAGTTTGCTTGTTCCTGGAAAGGTCCTGAAGGAGACATTAATCATTAATAAAGGTAATAGAACAACCAGCATCTTGACACAATTTTGAAATTGAAATCAAATTGAAGTGAAACCCTGTACATGCAGCACATTTTTAACAATAACCACGTTTCCTAGGTTGACAGTTCCTTTGTGCTTAACTTGCAGTTTGCTGCCATCAGGAATAGTAATCATATGACATGAATTACTCATAGAAGTATAGTTTTCAAACATGGATAGGTCTGAACACATATGGTCACTTGCTCCACTATCTAATATCCAAGAACTTTGATAATTAGATAATAAGCAAAAATTACCTTCCAATCATGGAATTAAAACTCTCCGTTCGTTCTGAACGGCCGTACGCAATTTTTTTTTTTTCCTTTTTCCTTTTTTAAAATTAATTTTTTTTTTTTTTTTTTTTTTTTTTTTTTTTTTTTTTTATTTTTTTTTTTTTTTTTTTTTTTTTTTTTTTTTTTTTTTTTTTTTTTTTTTTTTTTTTAATTTTTTTTTTTTTTTTTTTTTTTTTTTTTTTTTTTTTTTTTTTTTTTTTTTTTTTTTTTTTTTTTTTTTTTTTTTTTTTTTTTTTTTTTTTTTAATTATTAAATTTATTTTTTTTTTTTTTTTTTTTTTTTTTTTATTTTTTTTACTTTTTTTGGGCGTTTTTTTTTTTTTTTTTTTAACTCCCCCCAAAAACGCGCTCTTCCCCGGGAGCCCGCCGCGGCCCGTTTTTTTCCCTGCTTCCAATTGTGAACTCACAATCAAGCCAATTGAACTAGAAGCTTGATTGTTCTGGTCTCAGTTCTGAAATTTGTCCAAGTACTCCATCAGATGCTTATGTTGTTCTGCAGTAAATGTGGCATGTATAACACCAGTTCCTTCACTATTTTCCATGTTATCTCGTGAAACTGTTGCAGCAATTCATTTCCCTTTGTTCTTTGGATAGCCATGTAACTTCCAACACTTATCAATTGTATGATTTTTCATCTTACAATGCTCACAATACAAACTATTCCTTCCATAGTTTCTTTGTGTCATTCCAGTACCACTGGTGTTACCAGTTTGTCTATAAGATTTCACATCAGGATATCTATTTGCAGAGAAGGCTACACTACTATCATGATTGAATTGAGTCTTCAAATTACTCAATTCCTTGTGAGTTTCTTCTTTTAGCAAAAGGTTGTAAGCTTTAGAGATTGTTGGAAGAGGATGCATCATGAGTATGTTACTTTTAGTGTGAGCATACTTTTCATTCACTTTCATCAAGAACTGAATTAATCTATGAGTTTGCTGAGATTTCAGTAGTTTTTCTGTGAGTGTACAACTACATCCAGTACACACACAAGAAGGAAGTGGATCTAATCCAACAAGTTGATCCCATAGTAACTTGATTTTAGTAAAGAAACATGAAATTCCTTCCTCATTTCCTTGAGTTAAGTCTCCTAATTGTTGCTGAACAGAAAATAATTGCGGTCTAGATGATTGACTAAATCTCTCCTCAAGATCAAGCTAAATTTCTCTTGCTGTTCTAAAGTATAAAACACTTCTACTGATTGAAGATTCAAGAGAGTTTAAGATCCAGGATATTACCAAATCATTGCATCTGTTCCACAGTTTGAAATCTGCTGAAGTTGTTGCAGGTTTGCTCAACGATCCATCAACAAAACACAATTTGTTTCTCGCTGATAGAGAAATTGTCATGGATCTTTGCCAATCATTGAATCCAGTATTTCCATCAAACACAATATTCACTAATTTTGATGAATTAACATCATAATTATTCAAAAAATAGACTGAATTAGGATCTTGCTGATTTTCTGTGTTTTGTGTGTTTTCAACTGGCATTGTATCTCAATTGCAGAGATTAACAAGAAAATTTGAATGAATTTCAAGAATTCAGGAAGAAAATTGGCTGAAAAACTCATTGATTACAGGAGTTTTACCAATTTCAGAATTTTCTGGAAAGAAATGAATTGCGGAATTGTTTGATCACAAAAGAATGATCGATTGATTTATTGAACTTAGCAGGATCAATTGATCCGCTTTGATACCATGTCAGAGTTCAACATTTAAGTATGAACTCAGCTTTGAAGAAATGAAAACGTAGAGAGAAAACTTTAGAGAGAAGAAGATACTTGTGTTTATTATTTTCTGAATGAATGAATCATTACAAGAAGGATAGTATTTATACAAAGAAGATTTACAGCTCCTTATTACAATGAAAGATAATTGAGAAAACTTCAGCTAGAAGCTAACTAGCTAACTCGAAGCTAACTAACTAACTCCAATTTATTTGTAACTAATTAGCTGACTAGGACTTGTAGGAGTTGCTGACTTTGCTTACTGTATACCAACATTGCTCATGCGGGTAATGTGTGAGCTTGGGCGTGGTGTTCTTCACTAGAAGCTACAACGTGGTGCTGGATGTTTAGCCTAGTCGGCGAGTTCATTCTAGCTTTATCGAGCTACTGCCTGCATATGGAGAAAGTGCTCGGGCGAAAAAACCCTTTTTCCACAATTTCCTTATTTCGTTCAGATTTAAGAGAGAGAGCGATAGAGAGCACGTCTTAAGAGATATCTTATCACCATTATTGACATCTTTAATTCGCGATTTGTGGTTTTTTTTCCCTATTCAAAGGTTTTCACTTTTCATGTAAATTTCTTTTGTGTCTTTTATTGTATTTTCTTGCTTCCATGTTCTTAGTGGATGAGATTCTATAGACTTGTAGTCGATAGGAATTACAAAAAAGCAAACTGAACAAAGGGTATAAACTCCTTTTTTTCGACATTTTGACATAACTAAGTTTCTCAATAATATTTACAATATTTTTGCATAATAGTTGGACCCACAAGATTATGAGATGACATAATTATTAAAAAAAGAAAAATGATATATGCAGTCCTCAAGATTATATATAAGAAGTTAAAAATGGAAATATTAAGCAATAAATAGGCATTAGTTATATTGATTGACGCGTGATTATGTCATAAATTTCTAATTTTATACTATTCTAGAAAATGTATTTAATGCTTATATACAACCCTAACAACTGCATATATCAAAAACCTTAAAAATATACTTCTATAAACAATGATAGAATTTAGGCAAAATTGGTCTCAACACTCTGAACTATAGCGTGGGTTAGAGGTGATCATGGGCCGGGCCGAGCCAAAAAAATTTGCCCATTGACCGGGCCGGGCCCAAATCCGGGCCAAAAAATTATGCCCAAAGCCCGTTATTTCGGGCCGGGTCGAGCGGGCTTTTTCGGGCCAAAACGGGCCGGGCCAAAAATTAGACTAAAACCTATTTTTTTTGCTTGTCCAAAGCCCGCCCAAAAACCGGGCCGGCTGGAGTTAATCAGCTCTAGCGCGGGTGCACCCAACACCACCAACTACGACTTATAGCAAGAACACCACCAAGTTCGGACCTGGGTGCAATCTGTACCATAAATGAGGCGGGAGACCAGAATTTTCACCTCAAAATGACTCATATAATAAAATAAATGAGGCCTGAGACTTGGGGGGAAATGGAAAAAAAATAATAAAATATTAAGATTCTCCCGGTGCTGGTGAGAATTATGGTCTCTAGCCTCATTTAGGGTACAGACTGCACCTAGGTCCGTACTTAGTGGTGTTTTGGCTATAAGTCGTAGTCGGTGGTGTTGGATACACCTGCGCTATAGTTCATAGTGTTAAGGCCAATTTTACCTAAAATTTATGTTAATTTTCTCAACCAAAAGGTTATACTTCCTCCGTTCTGTTTTAGATGAAACATTAGGTGAAATGACACTATTCATTGATCAATTTTGACTCCAATTTATCGCCATTATATAAAGAAAAACATAGTCAAGTGAGATCTTGTCAGATTCGCCTCGATGCATACTATCAAATTATAACTTTTTTTATATTTTTTATGTGTGCACAACTAAAGATATTAATGATTAAAGAAGCGCGTTGGGTTGTGTGAAAAAGCAAACGTTTCATTTAAAACAGAATGGAGGGAGTATGAACACTTTCTTGACATGAGAGAGAAATTAGAGAACCTGATGTTCAAGTTGATAGGAAAATTAAGGTAAAGCAAAAGAAAAAGAGCAAGAAGAAGTACATACGCTGAGCAGTAGACCACGTTGGTTTGACCACCGACTAACATTATGTGACTGAGTTTGAAGTTTGAACTCGTCAAAGTGAAGGAATTTCTGAGAACTTAAGATGCACGGTAATGTTGTTGTTGTTGTGTCCTAATGACAGCTTGATGAAAATAATAATAATGACCAACACATTAACAGGCCTAATTTGAATTCACAACTCCTTTTTTTTTTTTTTTTACTTTTCCTCGCTGTCTATTGTAGAAAATTCGTCAAGTACAACTGTTCTTTTCGTTCCCTAGATGACCGAATCAACCTAATTCCTCCGCCCTACTCTTACGCAGTCACAAAACTCATAAAAATAGCAACATAAAAAAACCTCATATAGCAACATGAAACTATGAAAATAGCTACATATTCTTACTTATGAAAATTAACATGAAATTGTCAATCATATAGATAAGATGTTTGAAGTGGTAATGACATAGGTATGAAGATGATTTGCTCCTCTCAATGAGATTTAATTAATGAGTTTGAATAAGTTTCCAAACTCAGTTTACAATTTCAACTTGAACTTACACACGAATTAATTAAAGATGTTTATTCATACTTCATATGTTTTCTTTACGAGGATTAATTGAATAATTCAGCTGGACCTTATTTCTCACAGCTTCCACAATCCTTTATAGTGTCAAGGCCCTTAATAGTAGAAGAATTAAGAAAGGTTATAAGAGAATGAATGTCCAGCCCTAAAATGCCTCTAGTTTATATTTATGTGGAATTTAAATAATCTTTTTTTTTTTGATGAAGACTTTGAACTCAACTAAAATCTCCAACTAGGCTAAATTATGAATATAAACAAGGTAATGTTGATCCTCAGCCAACTCAATAACACGTTACACGTACCCTTAATAATTTTTTGTTTAATTAAGTAAGAGTTTTGTAATCAAGTATACTGTATACACAGAGTTATAGAAGAATTTATCAATTTGCAAGGAGAAAGGGACCATTATGTCGCTAGCATGCATGGTGCCAAATGCCAATCAGGACTAGTATGCTGATGGATAAGAAATGCATAATGAATGTTTGGATCTCGTAATATGATCGTAACATTTTTAAGTATAAATTTTTAAGTGCCTAATTTTTTTTTTTGAAAGAAGTCCCAAAGGACACTATATTTCATTAATTAAAGCCATACGACATTTACAATTGACAATTAACGATATTAAAAACAAATTGAACAAAATAAAACAAGAATTAACTGGTGAAGGGTTGAGAATCCAAATACATAGATATAACAATTCGGCATATTCTCGTTTTGTTGTCTCATACAACTTTTTGAGTGGATCCGTCGTCGCTTCATAATTTCGTGGGGAAGAAAATTCTTGTGTTGATTTCGTAATCCGAATCCGATCAATAACCATCAATCGTAGCCCCGTATAACTGGAGACCCTATTAAACGCAAATAAAACATTGTCTTTCGAAGGAGTTCGAAAAACCCTATCTTTCGAAGGAGATCGAAAAAACCTTGTCTTTCGAAGAAGAGTAATCCTTTCTTTCGAGGGAGACATTATTATAACCTAAGAAACAAAAAAACTTAAAAAAACAAAGATTTGGGGCTTTCCACAGGTAATTAGATCCGATGGAAGCCCCTTCAAAATTGACAATGGAGGCTAGGGTTTAGGAGAGAAGAGAGGAAGAGGAGGCTAGGGTTTAAAGTGCCTAATTTCTTTTTTTTTGATCCATATGAGCCACGAAGGCAGTACAAATTACAAAGAAGGGGAGGGGGGATTCGAACCTGTGACCTATCGTTCACAGCACCTCAATCTTAACCACTAGGCCAAGACATCCTTGGTTAAAGTGCCTAATTTCTAATATAAACAAAAAAATCATAATAATTAAGTCAACCATTTAGCTTATATTTAGAGATATTATTGTAATTACGGGATAACTATAACGTCAATTTCAATATAATTTAGTTTTTTCATAGATATAATCCTTCCATTGTTTCATAGGTATTGTCTTATTCCCTTTCCTTTTTTCAAAAAGTTCTTCCTACTTTGATCAATTTTCTCACACGATAAGATTCCAAATAAGAAGAACAAAAAGAAACAGAGGGAGTAATAAGCTAAGTATTAGGTATAATTAGAATGTTGTTGACTATCACATATTCACATTGATATTCAAAAATAACAAACAATAAATTACGTTAATTTTAAGATTTAGTGGTATTTTACGTGAGAAATAGTAATAATTACAAGGAGGAAGTATACATTTATAAGGTTCTAAAGCACATGAAAATTATTTTTTTGGCGTAAAATATGGATTCAGAACTCCTATATCAGAAGAGTATCTAAGGGGTAAGTGAGCAACTGAGGATCAATATTTGGGTAAGGAGTGTGGAAGATTATTACCTAACTACTTCCTCCAATCTCCATCCTTTTTAAAGCATGTAGAACACTTTTTAATTGATCTAGCTAACTATATCAAGATCTAAGACCAGAATTAAATTAAGCAATTAACATGTTTTAGTCTTTTATACCATGAAGAGCTAACCTTATATGTGCACATAAACTTAATCGAAGCAAAAACATAAACAAAACAAAAGTAAACCTTCTTTTTATTAAACTAATCAAACCAAGCTCTTTATTATCCATTCCTCAACAAATTAAATTTTGTAGATCTTGAATCAATCCCAACTCTCTATCCAAAAGAAAAAGTCCTACTTTTTTTTAAAAATTATTGACCATAAAATCTTTTGAAAAATTAAAAGCAGTACTAATTAACAAGAAATAACAAAAAATTCCACAAATTAAAATTCACTTCATTTAGTATTTTATAAAAAAAAAAACATTAACCAGAAATTTGTTAAAGCCAAAGCAAAACAAAATTGTGAGAACGAACAATAACTTGTATCATAGTAGTATACATGTACACATAAAACCAAAGTACACCAAATTAAACATAACATTTTTTCTTCTGTGATTTACTGTTATATTTTTCCTCTCCAATTTCTATATACACAAAAAAAAGAACCTCCAAAAAAAGGGATTTAAGTCACTAACCATGCTCCAAATGAAATGATCAAGCTTAGAAAAATAAGAAGAAAGAAAAAGAGCTAATGAATCTAGCTAGCTAGCTATTAGCATCATCAATATTGGATGATGAATCAATAAACAACGACGGTGCTAGAGCTTGGAAGCGGCGGCGGTTGCGACGACGACGACGTAGATGACCGTGATTTGATCAACACTTTACGATCAATAACTTCTGCATTAACTCGCTTTTGATCATTTCTTCCTAGACGAAGTAAATTAGCCCAAAATCTACCAACATTATTTTTCTTCTTTGTTTTCTCTTTTTCAACATGAGCCATAGATTTACTCTTACTAAAAACAACCCTATTATTAATATCCTCCTTCACATTCATAGCTCTCACATCGGATACAATCCTCCGGTGGTGGCGAGCTGGGGAGGCGACGGTAGGAGAAGCGTACGAGTCGCAACCGGAGGAAAGATCAGAGGAGGAAGAGGAAGAAGAGGAGGAATGATAATAAACTCGAGCTCGAGCTCGGATCATAGCGGAACGAGAGGTGGTAGGAGGGACTTTAGAGAGTTTTTCTGTTAGACAAAGGGAGCAAACACCAGGTGATTGCTTATGTTTTGAGTGCTTCTTGCACTGTGCTTGTTGTTGTTGTTGTCTTCCCATGATATTTTTGTTATTCTTCAAGGGTTTTGCTGATGATGATGATGATTTTCCCATTTGATACATTTTTGTTTTGTTTCTCTCTTTAATATTCTCTCCTTAGCTTGTTTGATTTGAATGAGTTTGAGAGATGTGGAGGAGGAGGCTCAAGTGTTGGGAGTTTGGAAGGTGGGACTTATTTATAAGATGATGAGGTGGGAAAATAATGAGGTGTTTCTAAGAGAGTTCTAAGTATGTTTCTATGTAGTTTCATAATAAAGAAAGACTATTTTTACTTTTACTTCTTTTGTTTCCTTCTTTCCTAGTTGTAGTGTCCATCTTTTTGGTAGGACATTCTTTTGGAATTTGGGGGGTTTAAGAAAATATTGGAAAGGTAGGATTAGTGGGCCAGTGGGTTAATTAGTACAAAGTTACCTTCTTCCAATTAATAGAATAAATATAATTCTTCACAATCCAAAACTCTTGAGTCTTGACAGTTTATATTTTCTAATTTTACTCTCTTTGTTTTTATTAGTTTGTTTACCCCATTGCATTATTTTTTTGATGTCAAAGTTATTAACTTTATAAAATACTAAACATTATTATATGGGATCTTGTTAGATTTGTTTCAATATGTAGATTTTAGTTATGAACTTTTATAATTTTTATTAGTATACAATAGAAGATAATGGTCAAAGGCACGTCTTGGAGACTTTGAAAAAGTAAAGAGGTAAACTAATAAAAAATAGAGGAGAGTATCTAATAACTTTTTGACTACTAAATAAATTAAACTGAATATGTAAATTTAAATTTAACTAAGTTAAATTTAATTGAAATACATGATTTTTCACTTGTATGAATTTATTACTTCAGCTCAGTTACTTGAACTAATTTTAACATGTTAGCTCTAAATTATAACTCATCTTAACATATTAATAATCAACCGTAAATTTAATTTATCAGAGCTCAATGTAATTGTAGATTCAACTTGAAAACCTATTTGGCCGTGAACATATTTAAACTAATGTAGCATTTATTTGAAACATCCCAACATTAAAATTATTTATTATGAAATGGATGGAGGAGTACTTATGCTAAATTATGAAAATAATTTATTTCTCTATGGTGGATCATAGTATATAAAACCAATTTTGGGGCTCCAACCATCAATTTAAACTTTTGGTTAGTTGTTCCTCCGATAGAATATAAAACCGATCTTAGGACTCCAACCACAAGCATAAGCTAATGGTTGGAGTCCCAAAATTGTTTTTTAATATATTTTATCAGTGGACAATACTGTTACAATTTTGGTACCAGTCCTTTCTAACGGAAGGACCTCCACACCATCTAATAAAAAATGTATTATGAGCCTTTAACCAATTTTAAAATTTATTATGGACTCTTATTTAGATATCATTTTTTCTGCTTTGCAAAGATTTGAAAATATTGATGGAAATAAGGAGATATCGTAAACAGGGGTTGCACTAGTTTTGCACTTTGACCTATTTACAACCTTAAAAACGAAGGATTTTTGAAAACTAGATTAAGCGCGTGTTTAACAACAACTTTTCAAGGTTTTATTAAGTTAAAACTTTACTTACGATGAAAAGTAGCGTTTGGCGATAAAGTAATTCTTAAGGTAGCTTTTCAGTGGTTGAGCCGGTTGAGATAGTGTTTTGAAAATGTTACAACAATTAGATTTTGAGGTTTAGGTAGTTTTTTAGCATTTAACATTTTTTTTGTTTTACTAATTCAACAACTACTTTTATGAAACACTAATTGTTGTACAAGTCAATTTGCTAACCTCTAATAGTCAGCATGTAACAATTAACTAAAATTGCGACAGTTAACAATTACCACAAATCCGTGAGGCAACTACTTTTGTCGAACATGTCTAAAGTTAAAAACTAAAATAATTTGAAAAATGCTATCTACGCTAAGCTTATCCTGGATGAATTTTCAGATTTTAACTTACATTCAACAACTGTCCTCAATAATGTGAAAAATGAGATCAAGAGAGCGATTATTATTGTTATTTTTTTTTTCTTTTGACGGCAGAGCAATTATTATTGTTAATAGAAGATTTTGATTCGCATTTGTATGGTAACACTTCTTCCTCCGATTGTTGAGGTGTGTGTAAAAAATACATAATTTTTCTGGTGGGTATGTGGGGTAGGCTGGATGACAGGTGTTAGAAAATAAATGGAGATGTTCGTTTGGGTTTTGATTTTCTATAAATTGTTCGTGTGGAAAGCGTTGTATGATACGGTGTATGATACTTTTTATGTTTGGAGTGAGGGCGGTGTATGATACTTTTTATGTTTGGAGGAGGGCGGTGTATGATACGTGGCCGTACTGACTAACTATGTTATGTTTGCTAAGTCAACTACGTCGCTATTTTTCTATTAGACTATAAGTGATACTTTTTTAAGGAGTAAAATGTAAGGAGACGTAGAGTATATCAGTATCAATAGAACTAGTGAACTACAAAACAAGTAGTCACGTCCCAATGCCTAAAAGCCTAATTAATTAAAATTGTTGTGAGCTAATGTAATTTACAAATTACAACCAATTCCTTGTAACTTCTAATTAGTATTTTAAGACTAAGCATAAAGTTAATCTGTAGGTTGATTAGGCGAGATTCTCTCATAACTGAGGGTTGAATACGGAAATGAAATCTATCCTACATTACGTCGAGTCGTCGAGCATGTATATATTACTCTCTAGGACCTAGACCTAATTAGATAAAGTAGTAATTCTATTAGGTCAACATAATATGATGTACCATGAAGTATAATTAAGGAGAATAGAAACGTAATTAAGGACGGGAAATAAACTTATTTTTGTGTACTCTTAAGCATGTTACTGAATGTAAGTGTGCAACTCGACTACTTTATGGAACTTGTTCAATTTTTTGGCCCAAAATAAAGTGTACCACCCTGACGTAGGAAGGTTAGCGGATAAGTTCGACGAAGAAGTTCGTCAGAATGATTTCTACTAGTCAGGCCTCCGGAGTCCGATTGCTTATTGTAATACCTTTCTGGAAGCGAAACGGGCCAACGAGTCAAACTCACCGCTATGCTGTGATCGACAGGCTTTTTAAGCCATCCGAGTTCGTTTAGGGTCCGAAAACAACAATTTAATTATTTCCGGATTTTATTATTTCCTTATTTTCGTATTAGGGTTTCGTTTTAAGTATTTAAACATTATTAAGTCATTATTTGGAGGCAGTTTATGATCTTTAATAATATTTCAGAGTTTTTACTCTTTTCTGGTGGATTCCGGATTTTCTACAGATTTATCGCTTGTAAATCTGTTTGTTCTTGATCGAGATTAGCGCTTGCTTTTCTTTGAACTTTCCGACTGCGTCACACCCATGTCCGAGTTTTGAGGATCCGACACGGATACTTAAGGTGAAATGAAGAGTTCGAATAATATAGATTGTAACTATAAAACGAAGTGCTCATCATAAAGACCCAAGTTCTTCACATATTTTCTGACAATCCCTCTGACCTCTCCACTGTTAATGAGGATCAAACCCAGAATAAATATCTTGTATAGAGAGGAGCTGCTACTATTAGGCTAGCTAATTCTCTATTCTTAAATGTGTTAAGATCTATAAGTTGCACACTGACTAAATATATACACATATAGCTTTTCTAATCATGTCAAAACAAATATATTATTATATGTATATATCAAGGAGTTTTTGGATATAATGGGAGGACTATGTCATCATCCTACTACTAATAAATATTAGTATTTTAACTAAAAAAGAAAGTGATTAGCAAGGTGAATCAAGCTATTCATACTTCACTAGTTCACTTTTGTAAAGAAAAGGGAGATACAAGAATTCTTTTGCAGGTGCAATATATATATATAATTAGGAATCTATCATCATTTTAATTAAAATAAATTCTTAGAGGATATGGAGCTAGTATCTTCCTCAAAAATTCTCAACCACTTGCATGACAAAGCCACCTCAAAAGCAAGCTCTTTTTGCACACACACCATGCTCACTTCTGCCATCTATTCAGACAATGTCCCGACAGAAGAACCACTTTCTTAGAAGCTGCTAACTACTAAACTTACCCCCCTCAAAAAAAAAAACAACCCCACATTAATTTAATGCATTAGCATACAAAAACTGACTTCTAGTAGTATAAATTAACCATATATATGGATGTATTTTGTTTGCAGTACATCCGTATCTTTAAAAAATATTGATAATGGTTGATCTTTGATATCTTCAAACATGCTTAAGCTTAGCTGTTGTTTGCATATAGCTAGTTAGCTAGCTTGCAGGCATTGTACATTGTGGGTACTTTCACGTAGTTATTGGTGTACATGAACAACTGTCCCACCACCCTCTAACAGTTTGATGGACAATATACAACCCTACTACATTAACTATTTGATCCAAGTTTGCATTTTGAATATAAAATTTGATTCAAATAATCAGGTCAGGACAGAAAATAGTACATTGAGTTAGATCTAGGGGTGGTAAACAAGTAGTTTTGGTAGAGTTTAGTTCAAATTGTTTGATTGAGGCATGTTCGAGCAATGAGTCAAACAATACGTTTTTAAGACTGGTCATTGTCTCTTTTAATTTTTTTTTTATGAAACAATATGTTAATCTTATTGATTTTCGGGTTGGGTCAACTTCAGTTGGCTCAAAGACAGACTATATCTAGTTTCGGATACAATTTTGAGTAATTAAGTATGGGTCAGTTTTGCCAAGTCTAGCCAGGCATTAGATGGATGTATGAGATACATATTCACTTGATCCTTAACATCTTTTTTTTGAATGAATAAGCTCCTTATATCTTGCCAAAGAGTTTTCATGAGTTTCTTCTTCTGGTTTATGTGTTGCGTATGTGTGTGTGTGTAGAGGAAAGAAGAATGTAAGTAAGGATAGTATGCTCTTAAGACTAAAACCTAATTGGTATAAAGGAAAATATTAATTTAAACCTCTATCATTAACCGTATCATGTTTTGATGGGAGTACACTTGGTGACAAAGATTAGCAGTGTAGTCAGTTGTGTTGCTAGCTAGCTTCTCAATAGACCATGAGCAGAGACCACTGAAGAGATGTGATTGAGGAGGGAATGAACATCATATATGAGGAGCTGGATCTTCCAAGAATGCACTTTACTTTGCATTATTGAAATGATTAAGGGGTGTAATACAGTAATATAAGTGTATTTGTGTACATTTATGTGAAAGGTAATTTTTACACTAATAGCTGGAGGTTGGGTTCCAAACTTCCAATCTAATGTCTAATTAAACCATACATTTCTTAGTATACAAAAGAAACCAAGTTATGAGAGGTTCTTCGTCCAACCATATAGGCCTGTTTGGTATGATGGAAAATGATTTTTCATGAAAAATATTTTATGACAGAAAACGCAAATGAATATTAGTTTTCCTTTGTTTGGTTTGGTGGAAAATGGAGATTTTGGGAATAAGAGGGGTGAAAAATGGTTTTCCTTCAAATTTTGGAGGAAAATATTTACAATGGGATGAAAAACTCTTCTCCATTTTAATTTCCTTTCTAAATGTCTTGCCCAACCAAACAACGAAAATAGGAAAAATAGGTTTCCTCCAAAACAAACGGAGCCATAGTTGAAGCTTTAATCATGCTATAGTAAAATAGAAGTAGTTCTATGAGCACCATCTTCCAAGTATCGGAAGATATTGACAGCCCAGAGAAAGTTTAACCATCCAAATTAATATCACCTCTTGAACTTAATACATTATAATTTAACTTCACGGCATGACTAAAAGAGCTTCGCTCAGTTGGTCTCTCTACTAACAAATGCCTTCTTAGGAAGACCTGGAAATTGATATCATTCATGGTGGCACAGTGGGCTTTCCGGTGAAGCGATGGGCATCACGATCACTTTGAGTTTCAATCTTTGGCATGGTATTTTACCCTGCCTTACTTGTCTAAAACCGCATATGAGATTGATGTAAAAACATGACATAGATGATTAACCAATAACCACACAACTTCATTTAATCAAAATCACATTGATCCTGGATGAGCATTTTCCTTTGTGCAAGTACAGAGATAAGTGAAATCATATACCTTTGTTGTCAAAAATCCCCACATAAAACCACCCATTAGTTTTTTCATTTCAACACCCTCATAAATACCTTTATGCTTTACCGCCTTGAAGGTTACAAAAATAGCAATCAGCTAGTCATATGCAAATTCTAAACAGAGGGTGGTGAAGTGAAAATGGTATGAAATTTAGGTAGTTTTATGCGGTAAAAAATGTGCTATCTACTTCCTAAGTATAATACCTAGCTAGCCCAAAACTGGCACATGGTTACTACAAGATCGTGCAGTTGAACCTGCTGGGAACGGGTAGAACATCAATCTGACTAGAAGATGACACACAGGAAGAAATATCAATACCAGCAACCTCCATGGCATTGCAGACCCATTGAGGTACATCGCCTTTGGGAAACTGCACCGCAGTACGAAGAAAGTCATTTATCAATTTTTAAAGATCCATCCAACATTGTCATTTGAGTTTATCACAGCAGAAAGGAATCTCAGTTAACGTACCATTTTCTGTAAGAAATCACACACAAACCTGCAGAAAATTTCAAAAGAAGATGAGAGATTTTATACAAGCAGTATGATTAGGTTCATCAAGCACGATAAACTCATTGTTAACTAAAATAGGCTAGCATGTAAGTTCAGTTACATACGTTGGAAACCGCTGTTCAATTATAGACGTATGAAGATCTCTGCTCAGCTGTGTGAATATCCACGATAAAATGTGAGCAAAAAGTGAAATTTGATACAGAAAAGCCACCAAGAATTGTTACCTTCATCATGTAATACAAATTGTGATATGACACAAGTTGTGAGCCCATTGGATCTTTTGTAACAAGAAGATGGATATAAGCTCTTGAATATGTCTTACAGACCTATGGTACAACCGTACAAGGACGTATAACAGGTTTAGTCAAATAGAAAAAGAGTGAGGAAGAAAAGAGGATTAAAAAAAGAGAGAAAATTCATTTCTTCAGAAAGTTGGAAGATGAGAAAAATAGCATTAATTACCATGCAAGCACAGGAAGGATCAATAGGGCGATTATCATCAGCCATGGCCTTGTGCTTTAATTTCAGTACTCCCTGCAAGGTGAATCATGGTTCAAATACGTAACAATAAAATAGAAGGTAGAATTTCACATAGTTTTGATTGTTTAAAAAATCAGTTCAAGGTCGTCTAAAAGGATGTATAAGGTGACCTTGAGCACAGGGCTCCTCATTTTAGAAGGTCTAGAAAATTGAAGTTCATTGTTTGTTTTAGTCATATTCCATAGTTCGATACTTTGTTTTGTAAATATGAATCTCAATATGATAATGAAATATATTCCTACACCTTAAATTATGAATGATGTACTTTAAATTAGTACAGGGCCCTCAAAATGTTCAAGGCGGCCTTGAATCAAGACAAAAGTATTGTGTCACTAAGCAGCCAAAAGCACGTAGCAGCCTTGATAGACAAGGTTTGCACTTTACAGAAGCTTTTGACATACCTCTGGTGTAAGAGCAGTACCAAAGCGAGCAGTACGTGTGGGATAAACACAATCATACATGTCAGCACCCAGAGCACTACAAACAACAATGTCCAATGGATAACCAACACCCTGAAACGAAACGAGCAATATGACTTATAATAAAAGCAAGAAGGACCAAACTCTTCATACAATTCACAATAGAGACTTCTCAATACCATAACGTATCGTGGTTTATCCTCAGGCAATGCAGCAGTGCACTGTGCAACAACACGCCAAAATGAATCCTTGCTTTCCCCTCCTGCAAGACCACCAATAGCATAGCTATCACAGAAGTGAGAAACAGTAATGAGTACCAGATTTCACATTAGTTTGTCTTTGACCATTGAAGCCTGGAGGTGACTCCCGCCATCCAAAATTGAGTAGGAAGATAATTGATTCAAGGATAGAGTATACTCACCCAGGTAGATTTCTTTCAACTAAGCCTTTCACACAAATATCCCTGATAAAATTTAGGTTTAGAGAAGGCAGTTTAAAGAGATAAAACGTTAGGAAAACATGATGTAGTTAAGTACAAATTGAACAAGAAACAGATAATCAAGAAGCTAAGGACAAAAACTACCTGAGCACAGGATCCAGACCACCTTGTACAATACCAAATAAATTCTGCTCACTTGGCCTCTTATGAGCTGTTGTAGAAAGAGAAAAAGAAAATCATAAAAACAAGACACTGTCTCAGCTACCAGATGTTGCAAACAGCCACTATTAAATAGATAATTTTAGGCTTCTAAGGTATTCAAGCTGTTTAAAATCCTTTTCAATTATGTCAAATTTACCCAACCTGGCTAAGTTTATTCCAAACTTTGGCAACCAAAGAGCACTTAATCAAGGATACAAGCATATATTAGTAAACTTCCTAATAAGCTCGGGGGAGTGGGGAGTTCAAGGACCAGAAAATTTCTTAATGACTAGTCCACAATATATGCATGCAATTATTCATAATCCTTCATCTGGAAGCAGACAGAGATCAGACAGCCACTACGGCATCTAACTATCTCTAGTCTCACCTTGAATGCATCGATCTATCCAACGAAGTGTTCGATACATGGCCTCTTCGATTCTTGGACCAGTAATTGTTGTTTTTACAACATCATCTAAGGCCATTATGATATCGGCTCCGATTCTGTTCTGAATAGTAGAATAGTAAGAACGTATAACGGTCAAAATTCTTGAATTGATAGCTAATCTGACTTAAATGTAGGTCATTGACAAAGCTGGTAGACTGTACAGAGATTGATTCAGGGAGAAAAAAAACGCACTTGGATTTGAATAGATTCCTCTGGTGTTAAAAGCATTGGCTTTCCATCTGTTGGCGACTGGTACAGCAAGAGCTAAGTTAGAAGAGAGACAAGCATATGAACCAAAAAGAGATTTTCTGAAAATGTAATACAGGAGAATAGATTATGAGATATATAAAGACATTATATGCTGAAAATGAAGCAAAAAGTGAATTATAGAAATGCCATTCAATTACCTGAAATGTCACCCCTTCTTCAGTAATATCAGCCAAGTGCAACAAAGATACCTTGAAACAAAAGTAAGCATGTAAACACACAAAATGCCCATGCAAAACCCCATGAGAAAAAATGATCCTAAAGTACATAAGAAAACAACAATGCAAATTAATCACCACAGACAAAAGTACAACCATTTGAAAACCACCGGAGTCTGTGAGCAATGCCCTTGGCCAATTCATGAATTTGTGAAGACCCCCGAATTCATTAATTAACTCTGAACTTGGCCTGAGCTCCAAATGATATGTGTTCCCCAATATTATTTGGCAGCCAATTTCCTCAAGCTGGCTTGTTGTCAAGCCTTTAATGGTCCCTATATCCATATTCCACAAACAGATTAATACTCTATTGCATCTAGTAGATTAGGCATCTCTACATATAATCTTACAATTTATGAGTTGAAGCATGACTATATAAGCACCCAAAACTCCTCACAGCATACTTACAACAAAGGCACCAACAAAGTAAAATTCTAATATTACAACAAATGCACCAACAAAGTAAAATCCTCATATTACAACAGTATGAAAAACAACTATAGAAAATGAATATGAAAAATGCAAATAAACTATTAGTGTGCAACTGAAACTAGAAAGTGTAATGTCTATTCTCAATGGAAGGAGTTGTGTTTATCATACAAATCTGCAAAGCAAGTATACACATAATCTCATGTTTGAAACATGTTATAATTCAGTTCAAGTGAAAAACTTGTACCCTCAATCACTCAATGGTGGTATGTTTATAAGGTGTGTCCACTCTCCAGCATGTTCATGAAGCATGGAGGGGTTGTAGAAAGAATAGGGTGATAAATCAAGTATTGTACACTCTTTGTTCTTTTTAATGGTTATGCTTGTTTTACCGTAGCCTCTTGACCATTGACATATTAAAATATGCATTAGTAAAAATTTTAAAAAAGCTTGATTAACATTTAACACTTTAAAACGAATCTAACAAAATCCACGTGATGATATTTTTGAAGTTTCAATTACTTAGACTTTAATGTCAAAGTTTTCCACACGAAGCAAAGTGTAACCATTAAAAATAAAAGAAGGTATTATATTTCATATTTTTAGAGAGTAGTATTTGGTTTCGATGAATAATAGTACTATAATACTTCTTTCAAAAAAGTGGTTTTCTCATTTTCCTTAATGAAAATAGTTATGCCATTTTTTTCACCCTTTCCCCTCTTTAATTTTCTCTCCAACTTTATCATGCAAAGAACCAAACAACGAAAAACAAATTTATTCACACAGAAGATAAAAGAGGTGGGGATTGCAAACCTTGAGTGCCAACAGGCATAAATAAAGGCGTCTGACATACATAATGAGGAAGCGTAAGCCGCGCTGCTCGTGCTCGGTTAAACCTCCCTAAAATCTTCACCCACAAAAAAAAAACACCATAATGATAATTACAATTAGAACTCATTAGTTTAAAGTCTTGCAGGTGGTACTCGAGACATGGGATCGAATCCCTTCGCACTTAGTTGCTCTATAACACCCAAAAATAATGACTCATTAGTTCATACTTTGGTGAGTTATATATGTTCCCCTTATTACGTAACCCAGATCCCACGAGACAAAAAGATTGTATCGAAAGCGACTGAATTTAATTTTGGAGAAACAACGAAAGCATGCAAATTTATAGTCATAAACTCATGATAATGATAGTCATAAGAGAGAATATAATAGAGAGTACCTCGAACCGGAGAACCATTGTTGGTGGAGGAGGAGAACAGGGTGGGCTGAGTTGTGAATTTGTACGAGAAGTTGTTAAATAACGGCGGATGCTTAAGAATTTTGTCAGTGGTTTTTTAGTATTCAAACTACTTTCAGCAATTGACTACTTTTACTTTTTCCCTTTTATAGAGATTGAAGAGGGGGAGACAAAGGGCTGAAGTAGGGGTAAGCGGACTGCGAAAAGTCCATAGTCCAATCCAGTCCAGTTCAAACTTGTCGGACTGGATTGGACTGATATTTTTTTGGACTGGATTCGGACTCAAATTTTCGAGTCCAAATATTTTCGAACTTGATTTGGACTCACCCCTTTGGAGTCCAATAAGTCCAGTCCAGTCCAAAAATATGTATATATATAATATATATTTAATATTTATATATATAATGTATATATATTTAATATATATATATATATATATATATATATATATATATAATATATATATATATATATATATATATATATATATATATATATATATATATAATATAAAAGATGTATGTGACTTATTTTATGGAATGAATATAATGAGCTTAATTTTTCAAATTCAATTATGAGAAAATATTGTGAATCATTGAATCTAAATCGGTGGAAAAAATAATATAATAATCGGACTGGACTGGATTTGGACTCAAGAAAAAATTATCGGACTGGACTGGACTGGACACAAAAAATATTTGGATCGGACTTGGACTCAATTTCTCGAGTCCAAAAAACTTTGGACTGGATTTGGATTTGGCAAAGTCCAATCCAGTCCAATCCACTTACACTCCTAGGCTGAAGATAAGGGGGACCAGTTTCTGGTGGAAAAGGATTTTGTATGGGTAAGATTTCATTTTTCACATATTCTTGTACTCTGCCCTAGTTTTACTTTTTTTTTTTATTGATAAGAAGAAAAAGCATTAGGAGACCCTTCGCTCAAGGGAAACTCCTAATGCATCGGTTACAAGAATACAAGATAGAACCGGAGCATTACAAAGATCTATAGTAAAAGAAGAATCCACAAGATGGCCTACATTTGCTACCAGTCTGCTGCCCAGTTTGCTTCCCGATAGACATGTGAGATGTCCCATGAATTAAAATGTTGTAGGAGAAGTTGAATGTCGCGTATGATAGCTTGAATTTGCCATGGTGGTTGCCAAATATTTTTCACGGCGTTGGCTACAAGCAGGTTATCTCCTTCTATTTTGAGGTTTCTGATGTTTTGAGTTTTTGCCAATAGAATGCCCTTGTGAAGAGCTGAAGCCTCGGCGACGAAAACCGACGCTGAGCCAAGGTTGAACGCCATTGCATGGAGAGGTTCGGCTTTATGATTTCTGATGATGAAACCCGCCGCTGCCGCTCCGCTTTTAACTGAACCGTCGAAGTTGAGTTTGAGATAGAGTGGTGGTGGGGGGAGCCATGAAACAAGGATGGAAGAGGATGAAGGGGAATGGGAAGAGGGTAGTGCTCCCTTTAAGGGAGATCCGTCTGTATGTAACTTATCAATATGGGACCTGGTGATCTATTCTAGATGGTTGAATTTTCCTCTATGTAGTACTCGATGGAATGACCAAGTTTCATTGGAGAAGATGACATCATTTCGTTCTTTCCATAAACTCCATAAGAGGAAAATAAATTTCCTTAAATTCTTATTGCTTTTGAGGTTTTGTAGCAACTGAAGGAGAGGAAGTGGGGTAGTGGGGAAGGATACTTGAAGCCATTCTTTTGTTTGTTGGGACGACCATAGTGAAGTGGCCTTAGGACAGGTGAGAAAAAGGTGGTCAAGAGTTTCACTTTGAGCGTTGCAGTTGGGACATTGATCAGTTGGGATGATATGCCGCTTATGGAGAATATGTCTAGCTCCAAGGCTATTATGGCAGATTTGCCACAAGAAAATAATTATTTTAGGAGGAATAGTAAGTTTCCAAATCCATTTGAAAGGCCATGGGGGTGCTTTGGGGATGTTGTGCGCCAACCACTTTGCCGATTTAACTGAGAAATTTCACGAGGGAGTGGGTCCCCAAACCGATGTATCTTCAATATCGTTTGAAGGCAAGGGGATGCCTTTTATGCTAGAAATAATATTTTCTGGAAGATACTGTCGAAGAAGACCTATATTCCATGTTTTATCTGCCGTAATGAATTCTGCAACTCTAAGATTTAAATCCAATTGATTTGGGTTGCTTTTTAAGAGTGTGGCTAGACTTTCATCTATGGTCCAATTATCCATCCAAAAAAAGAGTGGACTTGCCATTGTCAATCCGCCATCTTATTCCTTTCCTGAGAAGGTCGCGTTGCGCTAGGATTTTCTTCCAAATGAAGGAATCAGTCCCTTTAGGGGTAGTTTCAAAAAATGATTTTGAGTTTAAGTATTTTTCTTTTATTAGGGTAATCCATAAACTGTTGTGTTGAGAGATCAGTAGCCATCCTAGTTTGGCAAGGAAAGCTTGATTCAGGGGATAAGTCTTACGGAGACCAAGTCCCCCTTGACTTTTTGGTTGACATATTTTGTCCCAGCTTATTAGGGGGATGTTATTTATATCTTTATTTTGTCTCCAAAAGAACTGTCTATGTGTTGTATCTATTTTTTTACAAATTTCCGAGGGAAGAAGGGAGGAGAAGCAAGAATAGGCTGGCAGAGCTTCAAGATTTGCTTGGATAAGCGTAAATCTCTCCACTTTCGAAAGGAATCCAGCTTTCCATTGCTTTATGCGATCTTCCATTTTTTGCAAAAGGTTATTAAAGTCTCTGCGTAATGGCCGAAAAGAAGAGAAATTAATTCCCAAGTATCGCCCCAATTTATTATTAATGGTCATGTTAAAGTGACTAGCCAAGGAGGCTTTGCGGGAGTTTGGAATCCTTCGGGAAAGGACTAGAGCTGATTTGTGAAAATTGACGAGCTGGCCAGATATATTACAGAATTCATCTAGGATGGATTTGAGCCTGCGGCAAGCTGATGATGTTGCTTTACAAATGACAAGAGTGTCATAAAAAAACATTAGACAGGGAATTTTAGTACCACGGGGACATAGTTTAATGCCAATTCCAGAGTTTGGCTTAGAGCTTTCTAACAAGAGTTTTTGAATGAGGACATCCATACAGATTATGAAAAGGTATGGGGACAAAGGGTCACCTTGACGTAGGCCTTTTTGTGGTTTGAACCAAGGAATCGTTTGACCATTAATTTTAACGGAGTAGGAGACATTGGTAACACATTCTCTAATCCAATTAATCCATTGATCGGGAAAGCCAAGGGATGTAAGACAAGACCATAAAAAGTTCCATTCAATCCAATTATAGGCTTTTTCCATATCTAGTTTTAACGCACACTAGCCAGTTTGGGAGCTTGATTTTTGAAAGACATTCATAATTTCCTGTGCTACTAAAATATTATCATGAATAGATCTATCCGTGGTGAAAGCATTTTGTATGGGGCTAATTTTACCTGTTAGGATAGGGCGTAGTCTTTGAACCAATAGTTTTGAAATGGCTTTATAAATGGTGTTAATTAGACTTATTGGTCGGAAATGATTAGGAGTTTTCGGTGATTGATTCTTTGGGATTAAAGCTATGATAGTGTGATTAAGAGACAGTGGGAGCTTCCCATGATAAAAGAAGCTTTGGATTGCTAGACAAAGATCTGTTTCAATGAAAGGCCAATAAGCCTGGAAAAAGTGTGCTCTAAAGCCGTCCGAACCGGGGGCTTTGTGAGGGTTCATATCAAAGAAAACAGATTTGATTTCGTCGACGGAGTAGGGGGCCGTTAATAATTGAGCGTTGCAGTCAGAGATAATTGGTTGAATGAAACTCAAATCGATAGTGCGATTGGTAGGGGTTGACGTTTTGAACCTGTCAGTAAAAGCCTGTTGTAGTAAGGAAGACAATTGAAGAGGGTCATCAATCCAGGTAATTGAGTCAGACTTGAGTCTGTAAATGAACGAGTTTGTGAATTTGTTTTTGAACTTGTTATGAAAGTATTGACTATTGCGATCACCTTGGGAAAACCAAGTTTTTCTAGCTAGGTTGCCCCAATACTTTTGCGGAAGAGTAAGAGCTTTTCTCTTTGGTGAATTAGCCTGGCCATATGTTGTAGTAGGATAGGATTAAAAGGTTGCAACAAAATACGACTTTGTACGTCTTTGATCTTATCATCGTTTTGGATGAGCTTATTATTTGAGTTGCCATACTTTGATTTTGCCCATTGTTTTAGTTGAGTTTTAACTTTGCGTAATTTTTGTTGAACCCTGTAGAATCGGGAGCACGGTAAAGGTTGTGACCAAGTTTTTTTTACTATTTCATGAGACTCAGGTTCAAGGGTCCAATAATTTTGGAACCGAAAGTGCATGATCGGATTGCTATTTTGGGTTTTGGAGTCATGCATAGATAACGAGGGCGTGATCTGAAACTGTGAAATTGCCATAGAAAGTGGTACCCTTGGGAAAATGGAATTGAACTGGTGGTTAGCAATTGCTCTGTCCAAGCTTTCGTAGATTATTTCATTTTGAAATTTTTTTTTCCATGAGAACCCTGTTTGTTGGCACGGAATATCGATGGCATTAAGGTTGGAGAGGAATTGCGAGAGACGGATTAGTTGAGTTGGTCGTAGAGGCCGACCTCCTTTTTTGTCCCTCATAGCTAACATTTCATTAAAATCCCCTATGGTAACCCATGGCATATTGGTATTCCTTAGAAATGAGTGAAGGTAGTCCCAAAATTCATTTTTATCATGTTCTTGGGCAGGCAGTTTTACCTACTAACGCCTTACTCCCTATATTTTTATACTACTCTCTCCGTTTCTTTTTAATCTACACACTTTCCTTTTTAGTCTGCTTCTTTTTAATCTACACCTATTCTTGGTAACATGTTTCATCTACTTTCTCCTCTTTTTCCACCCATGTCATTAATTTTTTAATAATTTAACCCATTTTTTAGTTTCTCTCTCACACTTTTCAGTTTCTCTCTACACTTTATCAGTTTCTCTCTCATATTTTTGTACTTCCTTCTTGGTTCTCCTCCAAAGCGAAATGAGTAAATTAAAAAGAAACGGAGGGCATAAGATACAACGGTTTTTCCTCTTCTTTAATCTTTCCCCCTTCATTTCCCTTTCATTATAAATAATCAACACTACCGTACCAACCAACCAACCATAAGTCAATCTATCCCACTTACAAAAACCAACACCACAAACTGGCGGGTTTCCGTTGAACTACCACTGGATAGTGTTGGTGACAACGTAGACCATCAAATTCGAACATCATGGCAGCCAATGTAAGTTTTTGGTAACCTTTTATTTAATTTTTTTTCACCTAAAATCCTAATCAGAGGCTTGTAACTCCCATATAACCGACCATCGAGACGCCTAAAGCAAGCACTCCACTAGAGGCACATGCGCCTAAGGGTGACGCCTAACCATTGATACAGCTGCCTGAAGGAGACGCCCAACCTATGATACATGCGTCTAAGGAAAACGCCTGACGAAAGGTACATGTATTTTTCTTAAAAGCATGTACCATAGGTCAGGCGTTTTCCTTAGACGTATGTTGTAATACCCCGATTCTTGAGCCATTCTATTTAGCGTTATTTATAATTATAAAGTTAATTATGTTTTAAAAATTCTTATTTTATTTGAGTTGGCATATGAGTTTTAAATTAAAATGTTGTAATGTGTTTATTAATTCGATTTTTTTAAGATAGGAATAATATATTTTGGATTTTAAATAACCAAATGAATTTTTAAATTCTTTTCTCTCTTGTTATATATTCTCACCCAAACACCCCAAACCCCATTTCTCTCTCTCCTCCCCGTGAGAAACCCCAAACCCAAACCCCTCTATTTCTCTCAAACCCGATCTCCCTCCTTTTCTCTCTCGTCCTTCCTTCTCGTCGGACCCAAGCTCGCCGGAGCCGCGTTTAGTCCCCCCGGTCGCGCGGCGCTGCTGCTGAGCCAGCTCCCCTGCTCGCGATTTCTCTCTTCTCCTCGCTGCTCCTGTTGTTCGTGGGTGCTACTGTGCACCGCTGTCCTTCGTGTGCGGCCTGTCGCCGAGGTTGCGGTTGGTGGTTCTCTCGCCGCCGCCGTCGTCCTCTCCACTCTTCCTCTGTTGTTGTTGGTAGTGGTGTTGTTGATTTCTTTGTTCCTCTTCCTCTCTTTGCCCTATGAGGTACTACACCCCCTTCTTCCTCTCTTTTATTCTCCTCATGTTAGAGGTTATTATTGAAGATATGAATTCTGAAATTTGGTTAATTATTGTTGATGCTTTGAATTCCTGAGTTATTGTAAGTATTACAACTATGTTAATTTTTAGTATTACTTGAACAAATCTGCAAGACTTGGTTAATATTAATCCTTGAGGAGATTGGAGTTGAGTATAGATTAGGTGGGGTTGATGAAATTGATTGAGTTGATGGAACTGATTTGGGTGAACTATAATAACAGTAGTACTTAATGTTTTAGAAGTCATTCTATTGATTTCCTAGTAAACTTATATTTGTGAGTTATGACGCTTTCAGTGGCTTAAAACTGTACTATTTATGGAAATTAGACTAATTTATGGTGTGTTATAATTCCTAAAGATGGAGTATTGGCAACTATGTGATGAGGAGATCTTAAGATATTTGTTAAGAAGTTTTAGTGAATTACTTAATTACCTTTATGGATTGATGCGTTCAATATGATGGTCAAGTATTCGTCCACGAGGTTGAAATGATGTATGGGTTAAAAATGAATTGATTATGATAAAGAACGTGGATTTTACTTATCTTGTTCATGTCTTATTAAGCTTATGAACTTGAAAGTAGTAGAAAGTATTTTGATTAACTATATCAGGTTTATTATTATATTTTAGTAAGTGGAAAAGCTAAGAAAAATATATCACTAGACTATTGTGAGCATTATTTAAAATTGAATTATGTTTAATGATGATAGACAGTTATGTGAACTATATCGCTAATATGTTTATTATATGGATATGAAGGAGTATGGAATAAATATGTCTTATGTTTCATAAGTGATCGAAAAATGTGAAAAGATGAGTCTTGTTCTTATGAATGACGAGTTATGAAATATATACTAAGGAATGACATATGTGAAACCACATGTTATGAAAAGGGTTTTATGCTGTGTTTCTGTATGTGGTCTGAAACTACGAAAGGGTTATGATGACATTTTTGCTATGTATTCTAGAAAGTACTTAAAGTTAGGAGACATGTTTACAGATCTTTGATTATGATAAAGAATACGTTATGATCACTCTGAAACAATATAAATGTGTGAAAGTTTATGACTCCGCGACGATATGTGAAAGACACTTACGAAACGTTATTTATGAAAACATGTTATGTGAAACCCTCATGCTATCCAAAGAAGGTAACATCGATTGCTAGCACCCACGATCCCCTTTGAAATGTGTTTGTGAAATGATGTGCATAATTATGTTAAGGCTTTTGTGATGTGATTATTTATATGGATTGTGGAATACTTAAATTATTTTCGAATGAGTTTCGTAAATGATGATCTTAAGAGTTATTGACGCTCAAGTATGATTCATGAAAGATCTAAGGCTTATGCCGATGAATGCTAAACAAACAAAACATGATAAATAAAAGTGAAAGAGGTTATGGCAGTATAATGTTACGCTTATCTACTTTATGGTCGTGCACGTACCTTCGCACCCACCGTACACCCAACAAGGGAGCCGGGCTCCTTGAGGGGTACCGCATGTTATGCTACTACTCTATTTTGGTGCGAGCGGTGTATCCAACAAGGGAGCTGGGCGCCTTGAGGATCATCGCATGGTGGTGTATCCAACAAGGGAGCTGGGCTCCTTGAGGATCATCACATGGTGGGAGACGTCCCACATGTCTATACTCGCCAGTTACCATGTTAAAAATGTGGGCAAAGTCCTTTCTGATATATACTTGCCAAGTTACCAAGATGATAAAGTAAAATGAAAAGATAATGATGAAACTTATGATATGAAATGAAATATTTGCTATGTAGATGATTTTATGATTTAATGCTATGTAGTATGATGACTTTGATGTTACGAAAGTATGATTATGATTGCGATTATGTTTTACGATTTCACACATTATGTTATCGATGATTGGATTAGGAGATATGGAATGTTTATGAATATGATGATTAGTGATGTTTACGAACGAATGCTATGAAATAACTATGTTATTAAGATAGTACGATCATTACTAGTTAAGTAAATGAAAGATGATGATGATTCATGATATCCTGTATGACTTAAAGTATATGTTTATGAATGTTTATTGTCTAATGATACGAAAGTATGTCTTCGGCTTTGATATGAAAGAACTATGATGATGTTACGACTCTGCTATGATATCTGTGAGAA
The DNA here is from genome assembly GCA_947648045.1 of Beta corolliflora. Classification (NCBI taxonomy): domain Eukaryota; kingdom Viridiplantae; phylum Streptophyta; class Magnoliopsida; order Caryophyllales; family Amaranthaceae; genus Beta; species Beta corolliflora. The sequence continues at coordinate 4,677 of CANSZD010000206.1, read as the reverse complement.
CTTATAAGTCATGAAAGATGATGAATAAAGTGAATGTTGTTATGTTATGGTGATGTTGTGATGAATGATGTGACCGTATTAATTACGCGAGAGTCGTAGACACCAAAACATGTTTTAAGAATGTTTTATGGGTTAGTACTCAGCGTTTTGCTGATGTGTCTGTCAATGTTTTGTTTTGTCACTACTGTGGCCTGTCACTTGGTGGGTGGCAGTGTTACAATAGTTCAGGTTGGAGTCCTGGAGCATCTTTTCCAAGATAGAAGCAGTTACGCGCTAAGAGTTCAGCTATGACTCTTTTACGTTTCTTTTGAGGCGAGGATGTTCCACTTTGTATTAGATAATAAGTAATGGTTTAGTTTTATTTCTAGTTCTGGATGAGCAATAGTGCTCCTGATTCTCTTTAGCTGCTGCTCCGCGAAAGCGTTGAGTTCTAGATTTGGTATATTTTATTTGTAACAGGTTTCTTAAACATTTTTCCATTTGGGTTGTCCAATTTACAAAGCGAAATTTCTAGAAAATAATATTCTATTATTATAGTGTTTCTTTAAAGAGTGGCAAACCAAAGTAATGTCCCTGTAAGTTAATGTTAAATGTCGCCTTGTATTTTCCTCTAGTAGAAAGTACGGCATGAAACGCGCCGACTAAGCTAAGTCTTCCGCTGATAATCCTGATTAATTAACTTAATAAGGATGTATGAAAGTCGGGGCGTTACATATGTACCTTTAGTCAGATGTTTACCGCATTATTTTTTTGTTAACAAATACATTGCATTCTTAATTATAGGCTCCAATATCTCATGTTGATTAGTTATCTTGTATAATTCAAAAATAGGTTCCATACTCGAGTCTTGAGTGATGATGGAGATAGGATTAATTATAATTCTAGTTTTAAAATATAGCGGAAGTTTTTGATGATTTAGATCAAGCGTTTGTCTATGTTAACCTAATCACACTTAGCATGGGATTTGCATTAGTTAGAGATTGATACAAGCATAATGTTGGGGGTCTCCTTAGGTTGTATTGCAAATGTATTACGATAGGCGCCCAAAACAGACGTCTATCATAAACTCCTGAAAGTTGGTGTGGGCATCCCTAATAGGCGACTGGTAGGCACCTTTACGTGTGGTTGGGCGCATATTATGAACGCCTACACATAGGTTCAGGCGCCTGCTACTATGCTAGACGCATGGGCAGTGTTTTTGATACACTATAGGGCACATTTTTCGGCTGTCACACTCTAATTCGGGGATGTTATTCAAAAGTTTAAATTACACTAACCTTTTCCGGTGACGTCTGCTGTTTAGCCTGCATTCCGGCAATATGATGAGTCTTTGGTGCCGGCTACGAGGCTGAGTTCTAAAAAAAACTTGAGATCCCCGGAGAATTTTTGAAGTCGCTGGAAAATGTGAGGTGATCGGAAAACTTGAGGTCCTTCAATGGAGGAAATCAAATAAGAGGAAAGGGATGAGACAGAAAGAGAGTGTACGTGAGAGATGAGAGAGAATGGAAGAGGTGAGAAGGAATGGAGGGGGAATGAAGGAGGGAAAGGGGGAATGGATGGATATACATAGAGGTGGGACCTCTATGTATTTAGGGCGTTAGTAAGCAAAATATGGACATGATTTAGTCGCTCACTAATATAAACTATTGTGAGATGGGAGTAACTTTGAATCCCAAATAGGTCACTTATGTAGAAGTAGTCCCTTTAAAGCATAAAAATTACTCTTAGCATATGAGAGTAACGTTTTTCCCTAATGAGTCACTTTCATTTATGTCGAAGTGACCTATTTAAGGTAAAAAAATTACTCTATGCTAAAAGTGGCTCCTTTTGACTTCAAATGTGACATATTTTGACTTAAAAAGTTACCCATTTTAGCTAATAGTAAAGTGGTACAAAATAGTAATTGTTCTATTTTTGGTTGTACCAAAGGATAATGAATAATCTGTATCCTACGTCCTTATGTGTAAATTTACATCGTTTTACATTTTCTATACATTTACCCATGTAGACTATATCACGAACTCTAAAAGTTGATAAACTCTATGAGACAGAGGAAGGAGTTTGAGAGCAACTAGATTTTCGTGTAATTTATAACGTTTTGTTTTTCAAAAGGTTGATAGATATTAGCATCAAGACTGTTCTTATTACTCCCTTTGTCCCAAAATAGTATGAACAATTTTTTAACCCCAAATTAATTAGTTTGAAAAATTCCATTTTTGGCATAGTCAAATAACTAGTATTTATATTAGTCCAATAACACATGTTTCATCCACACTCTATCTCTAAATATATAACCAATATTCCCTTTCTTGTAGAGTTGTTCATGGACGGGCTACGTGTCAGGCTCGGCCCATCCGGCCTGCGAAACGGGCAGGCATGGACAACCTTTTTCAAAAATCTTGAAAATTTAGACGGGTCAAAGTTAACAGACAGGTAACGACACCAAAAAAAGGCCTAACGGATAGGCCCACCCGACTTATAAACTTTTGATATAATAATTCTTTTTTTCAACATTGAAATTTTAAGGTTTAGCAGTATTTTCACTCATGAAACCCATAAATAGACTATTTAACTTTCCTAAACTCATTGTCTTCACTTCCTTCACTCTTTTATTCGCTTCTCTCAAACTCAAGTATTATTTGGCATGTATCACAATAAAATTTGGAGCTATTATTTGGGCCTGTCTTAGAATTTTTTTTTGGAACCCCCTTTACCTGCAAAACCCGTCCAGTAGAAAAACGGACGGGTGGCGGCAAAAAAATGCCCTCTAATGCGGGCGGGCTAAAAAATAAGCCCGTTGGACAATTCTTTTGTAATAGGCTCAACTTTGTTTATCGCCCAAGCCCACCCATGATCACCTCTACTTTCCCCGCAACGAAAATAAAATATACCACCAACTCCTGTGACATATACTTTTTGATATATAAGATAACCTTTGATAACCATACTACAACTTATCACCTTGAACTAGGTGTCTCAATACGTGTTTATATCTTTCTGAAACAGAGGTTCGTAGTAGTATAATTTGCATGCTTTATGTCGCAAAAATTAATCTAAATATTTAAGATGGTCGTGTATTGGAAAACACATCTTTTCCTTTGGTTATCAAGTAAACCCTCCTTTTTTTTCAATGGGCATATTGACTTTTGTGGTCAAACTTAAAACCTTATAACCTTAAATTTTCACTAATTTGACAATCCAACAATTTTTATGTAGGGTCTTGTTTGATTCCTATAAATGTGTAATTACAAAAATATAAACCAATAGATAGGGAAATTCTCATTTGGTACCATCCAACTATCAACTTTTCTCAATGATAGGCATTATTCTTTTACCTTCCCAATGGTACCACTATGTTTATGACTTCTTAATTAAATTGATTTTTTTATTAAAAATAAGTTAAAATTATTAATGGCTATAAAGTAGAAATACAATCCTACCCATTATCTTAACTTTCCCTCCTATAATTCAACATCCCAACGATTCATCACATTCCAATTACCCTTTTTTTTTTCTTTTTGGATAAAAGTTCTAACACCTCATTAATAACTTAGATGCACAAGTGCCCAACATATACAATCACCTTCCTGTAGATTGGATATCTGCACATTTCTCTAACATCACAATTAATAATGACTATATATGATTAGATTGTTGCAATCAAACGATACATTGACTTTTTTAACATTATTGAATAAATCAACATGGAGCTTCTTTAACAACGACCTAATGTTGTCATCATGATAACTCTTCAAATCCATAATGAAAACATCACAAGCACTCCATGTATCTAAATGTTCTAAAAAGAATTTTATAAAGAATGGCTAATTTATAATTTCAAATCCATTAAAAACATCACAAAAGTTACATAAGATTGTTGCTCTTGTTGTTGAGAATGTGGTTGTGATCGAGGTTGGGATTGTGATGATTGGGAGTTTCCTTCCATTGTTGAAGCTCCTACTTTGGGCGCTTTAGCAAAGATTTGATCGATCCCTCACTCTAGGATTTTTAATCACCACGGGCTCATCTGTTGCTCTCGACTCCTTGCCGGTTAAACCCCCTTTGCAAGTCCTAGCGTTATGCCCAAAACATCCACATTTCTCGCACTTAAGTCTTTGTTCTCTTTCCCTTTTGGTCTTCTCCTTCCTCCCTTTTTCTATTTCTACTTGGCCTACCAACTCCTCTTTTCATTGTGGGGGTAGTATTGCGAGGGAGATGTTCATACACGGCCATTGTTGGTTGTCGAACCCAGGATTGATGTTGAAGTTATAAACTAGCTTGTATGTTTTAACAGAAAACCAGAACGACGTAGCTATAAGGATCCAATTTAGCATGCACCATTGCCCCTAATGGCATGCCTACATGGAATTCATTTTGCCATGCCCCACATGAGCATATCTTGTCATTTAAGCTCAAAGGAAATTGAGATTTCCCCTCATGTATCTCGTATTCTCCGGGTCTTGATTGGTATGCCATACGCTAATAGTTTCCTTACTTATATCCTTGACATCTTCACAATTTTCGGACATATATTATCATCACTCGAATTCATAGCATTTTTGTTGCCTTGTTGCAATCTCGACCATGCATACCCTTCTAATTCCTAAAATGCAAAACAAATCAAATCAAACAATGAGAATATATGCTTGACAAATAATGTGAAAAATGTAAAATATA